>CAIGRK010214717.1:0-11167 GCA_903798315.1 Fraxinus greggii
CTTCGGGTGGAAAATTATACCAATGAAACACACTAAATTAACAATTCCCAACAAAATAATTTCTAGGCAATTACTTTCCCTAAAATTCATTTTCTTTCCACCCTTGTAATCAAATGGACCCTTAGCTTCTTTATCGTTTTGATTACAGTCGAAGACTCTCTATCTCACCTATCAAACTTGCCATACATGTTTACAAGTGAAAGAAAGTACATAACAAGTTACTAAAAGTACCTCGTATAAAAAAGCATCACGAGGTAACAAACCAAATTAATTGAAGAATAGGTTGTGACAGCCAAAAAAAAAAAAAAAAATTACCTCGAGATTTTGTTCACCCCCATTGACTGCAATCTTATCAGGTTGAATTTCTTCGAATTCTTTAACATCAACCCAAGCAACAGTTCCAAAGCCTCCAATGAAATATATATCGCTGCCAATAGGATATGACCTTATAAGTTCACGACGTATGTGGCCAGCACAAATTTAAGTCAAACAGTTAAGATTTACTTAAAACCTTAATGAGATTCCCGATACGAGTGAATTTGGATTTTCAAAATAGTGATGAAGTGTTAAATAGTGATAAAGTCAGATAATCATTCTCTTGTTAAAAAAAAAAAAAAGAGCTAACCTTATATTCTGCATTCTGAAGTAGTAGAAGTTCCCCCACTGTTGAGAAGGCCCTTGTTGATGCTTTGCTATGTGCTGTTTATGAGCCCATTCCTGGTGATGTAGCAAGGCATAATCATCATTCGGGATTTATATTCATTACCATCTAATTTAAGACTACATAGTTACAGACAATATTTTAACATTAGAAACTCAATATCGACTGTATATTTAGGCAATTCTGGATATTGTATCAATATCCAAATGCAATATCATCGGACAGGGGCAATAAATGTTTGGCTTAAGCTTACGAAAAATAAAGTTACATTTATTTCTAAGCATGTTTGAATATGTTACTCTTTCTTAACTCTTAAGTGAAGAAACACTTATTTTGAAAGTAAGATTAACTTATTTGAGAGTCAAAATAAGTAGCTAGCTTATTTCCAATTTTGACCAACAAAAAAATGTATTTATTTTATTACTTTTTTGTTTATAAGTAAACTTTTAAGCCTAGGCAAGCATGCTCAGATCTATTGGTTCCATCTAAAATCTCATATATGAAGCTGAGAAAGATAGTCACCTGCTGATCATCTGGAAGGGGATGGACATCGCCAAATATTGTTACCCTTGCATTTGATAAGCTATTCCATCCCGGAATCTATGAATTATGCAAGTCAATGTAATCCATAGACGGAAAAAATCAAAACAAATTATTGTAAAGCAAACTTTAAATTGCTAACCTGTACTACTACAGTGCACCTTGGATTGGCTAACAAATTTCGGGTGTGTATGGCCAGTGGTGATAATGAAAATATTGGATCTGCAAGACCAAATGTTTAAGTTATGCGCCACGACCTTAACCTTCTGAGGGTTAATCCATCCATTTTAATAGAACTAAAGGCGGAGGAAACTAAAGAAAATAAGACTATCATGTAATAAACAAGAAAGCAAATAATGCATTACATACGTCCCATCAGATCTGGAACAAAATCTACAAGTGAACCAAATGGATAACCATTCCTCCGGTGGTGCATTTGTGACATCATGGTACACAAGTGAGCAAACCTAGCCTTCATTGATTGAAATACAGAATGAATAACATAATTACTGAGGAGAAAACATATTAGAAGCTCCTTCTTGAATAAATTGAAGCTGCTGTGAGTATTAACTGATGAAGATGAACAAAAGTTTATAAACAAATAAGAAGTTTTGCCTGCTCCATTAAATTTCGGACTGCTAAGGCTGGCCTGGGCAAGCTGTGAGCAGAAGTTGCATTTTGCACTCCACCAGATATTGGTGTCCTGAAAAGACCGGCCCTTGTGCCTCCCCCTGTTAGGCTTCCATGTGAGGGCATGAGAGTCGGTGTCTTCATATTTGACGTGCTTTCTATTTTCTTTTCGACACTTCGTTTGGAATGTGTATTACCCTTCAGAATATGAGAGAGGCCATCACAACAAAGCCAAAGTAACCATATGAAATATCCATTGATGGACTATATCAAGAAAGAAATATCATGAATATTGCATAAGCATAAACACATTTATGCTCTATAAACAGAAGAATATAATAGCTACCAGCATAAAAAAGGCTTTCTTAATCTCTGCATTTACATTGAGATCAGACAAATAAACTGTTCGTGCACATTTCTGACCATTAGAATGGAAAAGGTCGTGTTTTGTGTTTTGCAGTGTGGAATTTACATCTTGAAATAGGAAGATTATGAAAATTAAATCCCAATTTCAAGCAAATCATTTTTAGTTCCAATTTGAAGGCCTCAATCCCATGCAGACATATTATAATCATAAATTTTCTAACAGGTTTCAGAAGATTAAAAAGTCATAAAGTATTGTCTTAAAAAACTTAAGCAAGTACGGTTAGATTATGTTCTGTATTTAAAACTTAAATACAACTTAATTCGTGAGCCACGTGCAGGGCCAAATAAATCGATGGCTGCCATATTCTGTGGTTCATTCCAAGCTGTGAACTTGCACAAAGGAATTCAAACATATGAAGCGAATCAGAAAATAAGTGAACACACACACGCCAATGCACACAACAGTTATACACTTTACTATATTTAGTACAAATTAACTATAACAATTTTCTCAATATTGTTGTTTCAGAACATGTCTGGCTATTTAAAAATGTTATTTTATTTAACTTTTTGTTTCTACACATGTTTGGCTATATTACCTTTCATTTCACTCTTAAGAATTATGTAATAAAAATTTACTTTTACTTATTTACAAATAGGAACTTTTAGGCTTTGCCCAAAAAAAAAGGGTTCGGAGAAAATACATAGCAGGAAAAGTAACAATTTTGACAACTTATTTGTTCGCAAATTACATAGTTCCAATACAACAAGTTCCCACTAATCCTGGCATCCAAAATTGGTGGAGTTGCATCTATCCAATCCAAGAAACATAAACAATTATTGATTTTTTATTTTTTATTTTACCTGAGATGAAAATACAGTATCTTCAGAAACTAAACTAAATCCACCATTACAATTATTCAATACACATTCTTCTTCTTCACCGCCCTCGTCCGATATTTCACGCGCATGCGCCAGAACTCGAGATGCAATAACTAAAGACGTTGTTTTCTGTAAAACCATACCAATTCGTACAGATCCACAATGCTTATTGCCTGTTTTTATCGAACGAATTGGTGTTGAAGAATTCAATCGAAATCTGCGCATACAGGTAGAGTTCGAAGGAGCTTCCATGGCCGAATACGCACAAAAAGAAGCCATGTACGCAATGTATGTGTGTAAATAAACTGTATGAACGTACACGCAAGTAGTTTCTGTGTTTTTTCGGGAACTTAGTGAAGGTTTTTTGCGAGGAGAGGGTCCTTTTTTATTACGTTTTTTGGCAGAGGAGAGATGGGGGAGACAGAGATACTGTAATGGACTCTGGAGTTGGTCGATTTATAATGAAATTAAATGGGCTCAACACTTTCCGGCCCAAATTATGTCGGCCTTCGGGCCCTGTATTACTTTTTCTTTTTCTTTTTGGTAACTAGACTAGAATCCAAGTCAATGACCTGATCAGAATTTGCTCTTATCGTATTTTCAAAGTACTCAAGAATCAATCTTTTTACAATTTCATTGAAAAATCACTATGAAAAACTCGAGATCATATGCCATACAAATCAATGGATCCTAATATGACATACGATCACAACTTTCATGAGTGGTGTTCAAATGAGTCAATACAGAACGTAAAATCGACTATGGTGATTCAACCTCAGCCCCTCAGCCAGTACAATTTTCATTTTGGTAATTAGACTAGACTATTTATGATCCTCATTAATTGGAAACATGATTTAGGACCCTGTTGACTCATTTTTTGGGTCAACCTCAACCCCAAGCCGACCTCTTTTTTATCGATTGGAGACTCATGTTCTAAACTCCCCACACCCAGAATTATCTCTCTAGCTGACTTAACCTACGGTTTGTCCAAATATGCCGGGATTCAGTTTACGTAGATGTGAGAGATTTTGTGATCTGTTGGTCACATCATTTATATATTTTTTGGGGTCAACAGACTCTTTTGAAAAGTCTTTCAAAAGTCCAAAAATTATAGAGTTCCTTTTTAATTTTCTTAAATAATTTTCTGCAAGTACTTTGTCCGGCTATTTTTTTTTTTTTTAAATTGGCTTAAGATAGCTTTTAAGAAGTAAAAATTTCGTCAAATGGGCCCTTATTTTTTTGATGGGAAGTCGAGGGGAGGAAAGCATTAATTATTGAAACAATTCTTACCTAATTAGGACGAAATGAATTGATAGCTAGCAACATGATTTTTGTATCTTAAATTATTATAAGACTAACAATAAACTATTCTATTTAATAAAAAAAAAACTAGAAGATTGTGAGTTGACTTTTGACATATTCATACATACCACTTCAAAAGATGTTAAATGGGCAGCCAACTTCGTATTTAAAAGAAAATTATGGCATGGTTCTTAACTCGCTAGGCAAGTAACTAGTCGATCCTCCATTTTTAAATTTACGATCATTTTCAGTAAGGAAAAATCTTTTAAATTCATAAATTGTCACATGTCTAGCATAAAATTCCTAACCAATTCTACTAGCATTGAAGCATAACCTAATTTTATATATTCGAAGTCACGTGACAATCTGTTTGAGTTTTTTCAGTGATTTTAACAATAATTCCCAACCACCCCAACAAAATAAAATAAGAAGAAAGAAAAAACCCCTTGGGATGAAGTTCAAGGGCATGTCCAATGGTTCGCATCAATATTGTGTAACTTCTACACCAAATTGGTGCAATTTTCACACCAATTTGAGATGACTTCTCCAATGGCTACACCAAATTTTACACCAGGTAAATAGTGTTTTCTTTATTTTCTCATTATATTATTTCTCGAAAATCATTTTATATCAAAGTTTATTTAATTAAAAAGTGTATTATTACTAAAATTATTAAATTAAAAATTATATATAATGAAATAAGATATTGCATTTATTAATAAATTAAGGAAAAAAACATTAGACCGAATACCACAATTAAAAAAATTACATTGAACGCACACTCGGAATTAGTATATTACTTATTATTTATTCCTTGATTAGAATTTACAAATAAATATTAATCAAAATAATAGTCACATTAAAATAAATTTAAATTATTAAATACTAAAAGGATGATATAGAAAGAATTACAATTTATTGTAATATAAAATGAAAGGCAAAACAGGAATTTTGAATTACATCAAATTTTACACCAAATTGGTGTGGTATAATTGGAGATGTCCTAAAAATAAAACCAATTATGAATCCACCTGTCTCCAGTTTATATGCCTTATCAGCAGGTACAAGGTGCAAAAAATGAAAAAAAAAATAAAATTCTACCTTAGTTCTTGTACTGGACCGGTTATTTCTTGGTTTTGAATAATCAACTATTTTTTGTTGTCATTTCACATTTGCTTTCAGCTTAAGATTTTCTTCCTAAATTGCTCAGCAAGTTCAAAGAGTTCATCGAGCATTTGACAGGTTTATGATCATGATCGAGTGTACAAGCTGATCATTTACACAGATAGAACTCAAAGAAAATCAGTTTCTAGGGGTATCATAGTATCTGTCCTAGGTTAATATTGTGAAAATCATGCATATTTTTTCTTAAAGCCCCATCCGATCTCCACTGGATTTGTTTTCGAGAGTACCTCAAGAAAAAGAACCTCATGTCAATCCACTATTTTGATGAAAATCATGCGTACTTTCTGCTTCCTGTTTGTTTTGACAGACGGGTTTGATTTGGGTCGTTTGGCCTAATTTCGCAGTTGTCGTATTTTAGTTCTAACAGATGAGGATATCATACAAAATTTCAACGCTTTTTGGAATTCGATTTTGGCTTCTAAGCCTTGCAGGAGCTCTAATGTTTTTAGTAACATGGACACAGCTGTCTGAAACCGATGATAGATTTTCCAGCACAAGTTTTCACAAGCCTTTAAGGATTCCAAGAAAAGGCCTTGATGATCCTCCAATCCTAGCTTATTGGATATTTGGCTCAAAAGGAGAGAGTAAAATAATCTTGAGGCTATTAAAGGCAGTTTTTCATCCAAGAAATCAGTACCTATTACACCTTGATGCTACTTCGTCCGATCACGAGAAGACGGAATTAGCCCTTTCCGTGCACTTGGAAAAGGTTTTTCGATTTGGGAATGTTAACGTTGTAGGAAAACGTTATCCGATCGACCCAATGTGGGTGTCTTCCCTTGCTGCAATTCTTCACGCCGGTGCTTTGCTGCTTAAACTTGATAGAAATTGGGACTGTTTCACTACATTAAGCACCTCACACTATCCACTCTTCAGTCAAGATGGTAAAATGAATGCTATACCTTTTCAGGTTATAATTAAATTTTTTAGCTTATTTTTCTTTCTTAGCAAGGTAGAGTGCTATCCAATCTTCCATGCCGAACATGTTATATATGTGTATCATTTTGAAAATCTCCTCTATTCTGTGCAGATATCCTCTATGCTTTGAAAAACTTGCCTAGAGATCTCAACTTTGAGCACTACACAAACAGCACTACCTGGAATAATTAAGAAAAAAAACGCAACTTTTATTGCAATTGTTTTCCTCTTTGGTGTCATGTTTTGACATATCTATACGAGAGTTTAAGGTGTCTGATTATCCAACTAAGGGAAAAATCTAAGGTTTGGCAAAGCTTGAACTGCACTGGTAAGGAGATAAGAGAAGAAAGAGCTCGGAGGCACGACTTGTCCTCAACCTAGAAAATTTTGGCCCGTGACCATCTCAAAACTGGCCCTTACCATGTGGGTCGGTTTACATTTTAACCGGCACCTTAAATTATCTAGTATCACTCGAATCTCTTTCATTTACCATAAATTTATGTTGGGAAATGTATGCATTTGTGCAGGAGGCATAATGCTGGCCAGAATGTTGTAGATAGCAATCTCTACCTTAAAGAGAAGAGTAACATTCTTTATGCTGTAGAGACTAGAGAAATGCATTTCAAATATTTGGAGGTTGCTTTTATGTAACTTATTTTGAGGAACATAATTTTTGAAGTTGCTTTATTTTTGCTTTCTACTTATTTTGGTTTTTGTTTTGAACTAGGTTCCACTTGGATGATGTTAAGCAGGGCCTTGATTGAACATCGTGTGAATGGATGGGACGATCTTCCTAGAAAACTATTAATGCGCTTTTGCCCTCTTGAATCCTATTTCCACACAATCCTTTGCAACACCCCCAAATTCCAAAACACGACTACTAACACTGATTTAAGGTACATTGCTAAGGACATTGCTATCAAAGTCGAACATGGTGCAATAAACATGTCAAGTTACGATGAATGGTCTACTCAAGCAATTTTTGCTAGGCCGTTGAGAGAAAATGATTCCATGATGTTATTAATTGACAAATTCTAAAACGTCCTCAAGAAGGGGCGGTGTTAGGAAAATGGTGCAAGCACGGAGGAGTGAATGTTAGCACGAGCAATGAAAATGCTTACGGGAATTTGTGTTCGACTTGGGAAAACGTTGATATTGTTAGGGAAGGAATTCAAGGTACTAAGCTTCGAAAGATTTCTCTCTCAGCTAGATATGAATCCAAAAATATGTAATGAAATGAAATGTTGATCGTTTATGTATGATTCTATTTGATGTAGCTAAAATTAGATTCATCGTAAATTTTAATGAAAGTTGATGAAATTTATGAATGAAAAGTTGTAGATCCATGAAATATGATAAAATTAATTATTAACTTAAACTTTTAATATATTTTTAGTTGCACCAAACAAGGGCCATGTTTACTAGTCGTGGACCTCGTTTAAGCTCAAATGCAAGTTCTTTTTGTCCATTAACAAAATTTTGAAACTAATCAAAAGTGCCAGCCGATCAGTTGGAAGTCATGCCGAACACTCAGCCCAGCCTTCCCTCAGCTGATGGTCGCGCCGATGATGTCTTCTAGCCTTCAGAAACCGTTGGAGCTTCGATTCGGCGACCATTATGACCTTAGCCGGCACGCCAGACATCTCCTCAAGCTGTTTCAAAGCTTGCCTAGTCACCGCCAATCTGTCGCCACAAAATCTCAAGCCGAGCCACATCGAAGCCGCTAGGCACACCCGGAAGGGCAATTGATCCAAACACGCCGTCAATGCTTCACAGGCCACCCGTACGGCGTCGTTGGTACGAAGTCCAAGTTTTCCAGACCAATTTACAAAAACGCCCTCCGTTTTCCAATCCACCTTTGACGGAGATTTTGATCTAACGGAATTCATTTCTCTTTGATTCTTCGTAGACTTTCCCGACGTGAACTCACATGAACTGTCATTGACCGGCGTCGTAGAGTCAAATCTACAGGTTTTCCGGCAATCGGAATATGCTTTCTTCGGAGTAGTGGTGCTTGAAACACGAGTCGAAGAACTTGAAGATGACAGATAATCGGAATCGAAGTCGATTCCGGCGGACGGAGAGCAGCAGGACGAGCAAATCGCCGATAACGCCTTTAGCCCGACGCCGGAGTTGAAATTACCGGTGAGGCCTTTGCATTGGGAGCAAATGGTCTGACGAAGGTGGCGAGCTACAAGAAAGTTGGCCTCATGAACATTGGCATCGCAGCTCCGGCAAAGAAATGCTGAATCAGAAGCGCAATAGATGGCAGCTTCTGTATTGCATAGCTCACAAGCCCTAATTATCATCGTTAAATTACAGATTACCCGGTCGAACAAACAAAAAGTTAAAAAATCAAGGGAGTGCTAGTTTATAAGGTGAGGAATTTTCAATTTTATGTTTGTGGGATTGGAAGAAAAGTGGAAGAATCACAGATCATATATTCGCAGTTTGGGGGCGACTTTTTCGAAATTTGAATTCTTTATTGTACACACACTCTTTCTTTGTCATAGATTCTTGAGGTCCATCCTTGTCCACAAAACTTTTGTTTCCCTCGAACGGCTCCAAGTCCCTATCTCCTTTTCTTTTGCACTAATACCCTTCTTCTGTTTCGAATCTGCCTGATCTAGTCCTTGTTATAAATGTTCTAAAAATGAGCTCAAACATTGAATAAAACAAGTTACGAGGTTAAAAATCAAGGAGTTAAATCGGATTCGAATTAGAGTCGCATGGGAAGTAAAAAATTTTACCTACATATAAATTTATTTACCACTACTACTAGCACCGACATCCTAATCACTTGGCCACACAACAACCATCTATCTATTCAATGAAAATAAATATTTGGAATCTATTTTCACTTTTTAAAAATGTTAGGGGACTCAGTGCAATTTCCCCCTAAAATATCTTGGATTAGACCGCGCAACAAATAATTAAATACCTGGTTGGTTCAAATTTGAGTACGTTGCGTAAATTTTCAAACTAAGCTAAGCTAACTGGACCCCACATTAAAGTAATGACGTGTCGCAATCAAAATCGTTCAATGATATTGATCTGCTTCATCAACGACCGCAGACGCTAACTGCTTGATGGCCACACGGTGAAAATATCAATGACCATGATGATGATATACTTACAACATGGAACCCACGTGGCGAAAAGAGAGGTGTTGATTGCTGAGGGTTTAATGGAGACCACGAATTCCTGCGGTTGTTGAGCACGAGATGGGTGTGAGAGTGAGTACTATATCATGACTCGCGTATGAATGTACATGCACCTAAGATAGGTAAGTAATGATTTTTGGTGGGCCCTAGCCCCGTTTGCCCTATTCCTTTCCCGTTAATAATGGAGCCAAATGGACTCTAAAGGATGAGCTGTATTCTTGAAGACCCCCACATATTTTGTTTTGAGATTTGGTGAAGGAGGTAAATCGCATGTTATACATCCAAGGTACAAAGTAAAAGATTGCTTATACGCTTGTACTTATCCTCGATATTTCAAGATGGTACATGGTGTAAGGTTGCTTGTACACTTGCACTTACCCAAAGGCCAAATCCATATTTCAGAATTTGAACCCTTGACGCGATAGCCTCAAGTAAAGTTGGAGTTTTTGCACCTTCCTCTTTTACCACTTGAAGATGTGTCCTGGGGGCAGCCAAACAGACTCTAAATTGCACTGTCGGTGCTCAATCTATTGTTCAAATGGCATTGCTAATGAAAATTTACACTATTTGTCCTTGCTCTAGCGTTCAATTAGCAAGTAGCTCTTTAAACTTTAAAAAGAGCAAGTTATTTTTCAATATTCATTATAATTGCACAATTATTTTTGAATAATGCTAAGTATATATTATTTGATTGACGTCAATGTGTACATTTCATTGGAGTTCAAAAAATTATGGACGAGAAAGTATAATTTTTTAAAAATGTTTCAATAATATATTGTCATATCAAAAATAATGTAAAAATGATGTATATGTAATTAATTATTTTTTAATGATCATAATCAACATAAAAACACGCCTCACATCATTTAAAAAGAGCAAGTTATTTTTCAATATTCATTATAATTGCACAATTATTTTTGAATAATGCTAAGTGTATATTATTTGATTGACGTCAATGTGTACATTTCATTGGAATTCAAAAAGCTGTGGACGAGAAAATATGATTTTTTAAAAATGTTTCAATAATATGTTGTCATATCAAAAATGATGTAAAAATGATGTGTATATAATTAATTATTTTTTAATGATCGTAATCAACATAAAAACACGCCTCACATCAAATATGTGAGAATTAGTTCGAGTTCAAACGATAACTAGCTCAATAAAGATGAATATATGAGCATCATGTAACGATTTAAGAAAAAAAACTATGGAGGATTGATAGTGCAATTGTAATAAAAAATCGATGACTGATTTCTCCTTTTTAATATATGTTGTTCAACCGTCCTAAATTATTAATGCTAAATAGTGTATCGCAACCTAATAGCATATTTGGCAAAGCTTAAATTATATTTAAGTTGATAAAAATTATTTTTTATTCACGTATTTTTAAAGACTTGCAATTTATTATCACTTTTTATCAGGGAAAAATTCATGGATCATGTATTATCTATCATGAAATCAAAAATCAGGCCCCAAATTTTAAAATTACAAAAATCAGGTTTTTCATGAATAAATT
>CAIGRK010214723.1:0-10028 GCA_903798315.1 Fraxinus greggii
GTCTCTCGTTAATGAAAGAAATATAGAGTAATGAATAATATTTTTTGGAGAATGTGTGGTTGAAAATTAAAGTAACTTTATTGGTTTGTGTGTGGAATATTTTATTGGGTGAATGTGTGGTGGAAAATCTTACTATAACAAATAATTTTTTGGAATAATGAAAAACAAACAGGGGCATAAGTTACAAAATCTGAAAATAAAAAAGTAAAAAATGTTATTGACACTACAATACAAATAAAATTGTAGAAATTTGAAAAAGAAATGTACTAATATGTGCACGTATGCATGGATTGCATGGATGGCAGGAAGACCCAGCCCACACTAATTTTATTACAGAAGCCATGAAATGTGATGAACATGTTCCAATCATGTAATGGCTGCTTAAAAATAGCTCCCGTGATTTATTTATTGTTTCTTATTAGTTAAATTGTTATTCCTTGATTCTAGATTAGTTTGTAGAATTACTTGATTATCAAGTTGTAATTAATCTATAAATAGCCATTAGCAGTTAATCAATAAAGACAACAATTACAGCAACTATTTGATCTTTTCTCTTTCCTTCTCTATTCTTCTTCTTGTATAGAAATTCACTTATCATTGGTATCAGAGCCAGGTTAACTATGACTAATAGAAATCAGTCCAATGCTGAGTTCTGAAATGAAGTTCATGAAATATTGGAATGCCATGTGTTGACCTCAAAAAATGCCCCAACAGAATCCCTTTCATCTCCCTCCGCGTAGACAACACTTATACACTGGAATACCCCGTTAAGAGGTCATCGTTCAAGAAAAATGTCCTGCGACCGTTTACACTTCAAGAGGGAGAGGGAATTTATATAGGGTTAGAAAACAGGCCTTCTTATGAATGAAACTCACATATATATAGGAAAACGTAAATGGGTCGAGTCCAAGATGCAAATTGTTTAATTTAATAATCCCAACCCAGTGAATAGTCGATGCCACGTAATTTATATGTGTAACAGTAGTCTCCAAGTCTGAGTCGTACATTCATGTGCAGGTCGGATTTTGAAATATATAAGTTGTCAAGTAGACGAGGTCTTACATATTGCCTTAAAAAATATGCATCGATCTCGAATATGTGAGGACTTACTAATTGCCTCGAAAGTATCTATGCGAGCCTGAATATGCAAGGGCTTACAAATTGCCTGGAAAGATGTCATATATAATTTGTCAAAATTTCGGCAGCATCTCCTCTATAATATGAACTAAATCAACCTGTAATACAACGTAATATCTTCACTGCATATATATAAAATAAATTTGGAATCTATTTGCCCCTCAAATTATCATGATAATTAAAGTGAATAATGAGATCACATTTCTTCAAGATGTAATATGTAGAGAGCCTATTATGACCTCCATGCTTGTACAACTTAGTGTAATATTAGTGCTATAGTGAAGCAACATGTTAATAATATGTAGATAACGTGACATACGTATTGACAGTAGTGAAATAGTGTCATTGCATGTTAGCAGTAATGTGGCATGCGTACTTGGCAACAATAATTTAATGCATATGCTAGCAGTAATAACGTAATGATACAAAAATACTAGTATCACAAAAGTCCCCCCAAGTCTGAGTCGAATATTAATATGCTGGTCGAACTTGGAATATAAGCCACTGTAATGAAGTTGATGTCTCGCAAGACTAAATATATAAGTGGCTGTGATAAGGTGATGCAGAGGTGATGATCTGAATATGTGTAGCAAAGGCGATGCTCAGGATATTTTAGGTATAATAAGCTGGCATCTTTACATGGGGGTGGCACATCCATATCAAGGGCTTCCTCCATGGTGTTTGATCCAACTATGGAAGGCTTCGTCTTCGTAGGTACTAAGGTGGACCCACCATTCTCCTTACGAAGCGGTAAATAATATAAACTTTCTTAAAATTAGTAGATGTAGCATAGCTTAAGCAGAAACAAAGCTCTGAAAGATAGGCACCTATAAAACTGTCGATGCCGAGGCATGATGAGCTCTTTAAAGAAAAATGCAGATGTAATGCAACATCTCGTAAGGTGACGCATCTTGTAGAGTAGGAATGACTATCGAGCTAGTTGCTCATCTTGAACTTTCGATATCTTATATGCTAGCCTCCAATAGAGGAGGTCTTATAGCTTCGCTCGACGATTGTGAGAGGTAAGGAATAAACATCTGGCGAGGTCAGAAATAATCATCTTGCCAAACAGGGAATAGACATCTCGCGAATAGTCTTCGAACTATTCTTATAAGTGACCTCTAATAAATGAAGACTTACAACTTTGCTCGACGATAGTGAGAGATGAGAAATAAACATCTCACGAGGCCAGAAATAATCATCCGACGAGGCGAGGAATAGACATCCCGCGAATAGCTCTTAAACTATCGGATTCTTATAAGCGACCTCTGATTAACGAGGTCTTATAACTTGGCTCGACTATAGTAACAAGCGAGGAATAAACAAATCGCGAAGCAAGGAATAATCATCTAGCGAGGCGAGGAATGTCTCGCGAATAGCTCTCTAACTATTGGAGTCTTATAAGTGGCCTCTGATAGATGAGGTCCTACAACTTGGCTCGACTACAGTGAAAAGTGAGGAATAAACATATTGCGAGGTCAGAAATAATCATCAATGAGGCGGGGAATAAAGGAGCAAATAGCTCTTCAAATATCGAAGTCTTATAAGCGGCCTCTAATAGACGAAGTCTTACAACTTGACTCAACGATAGAGAGAGGCGAGGAATAAACATCTCGCTAGGCCAGAAATAATCATCGGTGAGGAGGGGAATAGACATCTCGCGAATACCTCTCAAACTATCGGATTCTTATAAGCGGCATCTGATAAACGAGGTCTTACAACTTGGCTCGATAATAGTCACAAGCGAGGAATAAACATATAGCGAAGCAAGGAATAATCATCTCGTGAAACATCCCACGAATAGCTCTCTAACTATCGGAGTCTTATAAGTAGCCTCTGATAGATGAGGTCTTACAACTTAGCTCGACGATAGTGAGAGCCGAGGAATAAACATCTTGCGAGCCAAAAATAATCATCGGCAAAGCGAAATAGCTCTCGAACTATCGGAGTCTTATAAGCGACCTCCAATAGATGAGATCTTACAACTTGGCTTGACAATAGTAAGAGACGAGGAATAAACATCTTGCAAGGCCAGAAATAATCATCTGGCGAGGCGGGGAATAAACATCCCGTGAAGCCATGAAAGACTCCTTTTTTAAGGGTAAACATGTCTAGCTAGGCCTACAATGATGCTCCTTTTTCAAGGGCGGATATTTCGAGATCCCACCCTTCCTTTATTCAAGGAACTAGGACTCCAAGATACCGCTCTTCCTTTATTCAAAGAATGAGAACCCCAATATATCACATCTTCCTTTATTCAAGGACCGAAGACTTCAAGATTTCACCTCTCCCTTCAAGGAATGAGGACTCTAGTATACCTCATCTTTATTTATTCAAGGAATGAAGACTCCAATATAATGCCTTTTCCTTTATTCAAGGGACGAGAACTTACAAAATGTAGCCATATTTTAGCTCCCATTTTTCTGGTAGAAAGAGACGGCCCAAATAGAATAACTTCAAACCAAAAGATTAAGCTGAATGAAGATCATTGTGGAAGGCCCAAAATAACATGTAGTCCATTTAAGAGGATAAATCGGTAGAGCACTTTAGACCAAAAGAATAATATAGGCCCAATAAACTGCAGGCCCAACTAGAAGACCAATTTTTTTTATTAACAATTAGCTTCTAACCGGCACACAACAAAGCAAAAGTACCTATTTACTACCCCTACGGGCATGGCGTAGTGGTGAAGCAGGAGGGTTCTCTACGGAGTATCGAATGTTCGAATCTCCATGGCAGTTGAAAGGCAACATCTATGTTGGAAGGCAATATCTATGTTGGAAGGCAGAGATCCACATGGAGGAAAACCATCGAATGTCCAATACAAGTGTGTATAAACTGTGACCACGGCGAACAAGGGGGAGGCCGCCACTTCTCTGGATTAATCGGGCGAAATTTGGACATCTGAGTCATAAAAAAGTACATGTTTGCTATGAAAGCTTTTGTTTGAACGCGCCACCATTAGTCTCCATCAAAATTAACGTTGATGTAGTTGTTAAAACCAAGTACTCACCACCGGTCACTGTGTGATTTCGGGATACTGCTAGTGCCCGTGACTACCTCAACGCCATTTGTCAAAGATGGTGAAATGCAAGGCTGCCTTAATAGTGTTGTTAGTCCATTGTTTATTGTGGTTCCACGGTAGTCGAAGGCAATAAAATCTCATTTATGGAGTGAAAAGTTGTCATCGGAACCTATGATGGCTGTGGGTACTTCACAATTTTATTTAGTTTCTTTTTAAGAGTTAAGACAGCCTCGAAGGGGATGGTTGGGTGTCAAAAAATCCAATTTATTTTCCTTGTATATCAAAGCTTTGTAGGAGAGACTCTATATTTTGTGGTGGGACTTGCTGGGCAAAAATAGTTTGTAAACGCATCATGGCCAACAGATATAGAACGAGGTGGAAGGCTTTTCTCTTGAAACTCAGTAGTTGTCAAATTTTGGAGAAAAATAATTGTATCCCTTTGTTAGTGGAATCTGCACTAGAAAATTCCACCTTCTAAATTGCTTTTGGTTTGCAATTTTCTTCCACAAATAGTCATTTTCATGATTACCTCTTTCAATTTTATTTTTTATACAGGAAATTGCTTGGAAAGATTCTTCAACTTCAATGTAAAAGAAAAACTTCATGGGAAAAAATTGCTTCCAGTAGACAAAGAAAAGTTTTCTCTTTTGCGCCTTTCTTCCTCTTTTAACTGAAAATAGCCATTTTCATGGCGAATTTTTCAATCTAGGTTCCTTCAACCCTTTTCTAGTGATAGCCATTGTTACTTGGTGGCTGATCTCTTGGATTTTCGGTAGAGGAACTGTCGTTGGGAAATTCCTTCTACTTGCTAGAAAATTATTCTCCATAGACCATCGTTCTTTGGTTGATGTCTTTGTTATTTTTCAGTCGAGAACTGTCCGAAAAAGTCTCTTTTTCTGGTGGCTTCTTAGTATGTGGTAGAACATGGTTAATACACGATTTCCCACAGATGATGCCAATCAACCAATCTGTTGACCTCAAAAAAGTGCCAACAGATTCCATTCCATCTCCTCTCAACATAAACATTACCTGCACACTGGAACACCCCTTACGAGGCAAAAGTCGTCAATCGAGAAAAATGTTCGATGACCGTTTGCACTTCAACGATCATGTCAACTGCCGGACGAGAGAAATATGAGTGCGAGAGATGGGAGAGGGATTTGGTTAGGGTTAGAGAACATACCTAATGTGAAATGAACTCGCATATATGTAAAGAATTAAATGGGTCAAGTGGGCATGATGGGCAGAGCTACAAGCTCAATATGATGATGCTTGATTAAATAGGCCAATCCAATCCGAAAATGCTATTATTTTATTAAAAAACCTCAATAAATTGAATAGTCGATGCCACATCAGCATATATGGGACCCCATCCGTCTAAGCATATCAGTTATTATAAGTGTAACAATAGTCCCCCAAATCTGAGTCGTACATTCATGTGCAGTCGGACTTCGAAATATAAGCTGTCAACTAAGCGAGGTCTTATAGATTGCCTCAAAATATAAGTAGCTCCGATAATCGAGAACTTATGAACTGCCTTGAAAATATGCATTGATCCCAAATAGGCGAGGACTTAGAATTACCTCCAGAATATAAACTGCTCCAATAAGTGAGGATTTACGAACTACCTCAATAAATGTGTGTGAGTCTGAATAAATGAGGACTTATGAATCTCTCTGTAATATGAACTAAATCAACCTGTAATACACTGTAATATATCCACTACACATATAAAAAATAAATTTGGGGTCCATTTGCCCCTCAAATTACTCATGGCAATAAACTGAATAATTTCATCAAATTTCTTCAAGATATAATATTAAGAGAGCCTATCATGACTTGCATACTTGCACAACTTAGTGTAATAGTAGTGCTATAGTGAAGGAACATGTTGATAATGTAGATAACGTGACATACATATTGGTAGTAGTGAAAATTGTCTCGTGACATGCTATGATATGGCATGTGTACTTCGCAGCAATAATATAATGCATATGCTAGCAATAATAATGTAATTATACAAAAATATCAGTATCACAACAGTCCCCCAGTCTGAGTCGAATATTAATATGCCGATCAGACTTGGAATATAAGCCACTGTGATGAAGTAGATATAGCGACGAGACCAAATATATAAGCATTTGTGATAAGTTGATGCAAAGGCGATGCTCTGGACATAAATTATAGAGGCGATGCTTTGAATGTGAGTAGTAGATGCGATGCTCTAGATATGTAAGTAGCAGAGATGATTCTCTAAATGTGTATAGCAGAGGCAATGCACTGGACATAATTAGCTATAATAAGCTGACATCCTTACATAGGGATGGCACATCCATTTCAAGGGCTTCCTCTATGGTGTTTGATCCAGCCATGGAATGTTTGGTATTCGTAGGTATTAAGGTGGGCCCACCCCTCTCCTTACAAAATCATAAATAATGTAAACTCTCTGAAGATTAGTAGATGTAACATAGCTGAAGCAGAAACAAAGCTCTGAAAGATAGGCAGCTGTAATACAGTCGATGCTGAGGCATGATGAGCTTTTTGAAAATAAATGTAGCTATAATGCAACATCTCATAAGGTGAGGCATCTCGCAGATCGAGGAATGACTATTGAGCTGGTGGCTCATCTTTAACTTTTGATATCATAAATACTAGCCTCGAATAGAAGATATCTTATAATTTAGCTCGACGATAGTGAGAGGTGAGGAATAAACATCTCACGAGACCAGAAATAATCATCGACGAGGCGGGGAATAGACATCCCGTGAATAACTCTCGAACTATTGGAGTCTTATAAGCGATTTTTGATAGACAAGCTCTTACAACTTGGCTCGATGATAGTGAGGACAAGGATTAAACATCTTACAGAGCCAGAAATAATTATCTGGCGGGCGGGGAATAAACATCCCGCGAATAGCTCTCAAACTTTCGGAGTCATATAAGCGGCCTCTAGAAAAAGTCTTACAACTTGGCTCGACGATAGTGAGAAGCGACGAATAAACATTTCGCAAGGCCAGAAAAAATCATCTGGCGGGAAGGGAATCGATAACTCAGGAATAGCTCTTGAACTATCGAAATCTTATAAGTAGCATCCGATAGACGATGTCTTGCAATTTGGCTCGACGGTAGAGAGAGGTGAGGAATAAACATCTCGCGATACCAGAAATAATCATCTGACGAGACGGGGAACAGACATCCCGCGAATAGCTCTTGAACTCTGGGAGTCTTGTAAGCGGCCTCTGGGAGATGAGATTTTATAACTTGGCTCGACGATAGTAACAGGCGAGGAATAAACATCTCGCGAAGCCAAAATTAATCATCTAGCGAGGCGAGGAATAAACATCCAGCAAATAGCTCTCGAACTATCAGACTTTTGTAAGCAGCCTCTGATAGATGAGTTCTTACGACTTGGCTCGACGATAGTGAGAAGCGAGGAATAAACATCTCGCGAGGCCTGCAAAAATGACGACTATCATTACACGTCCATTCATTGAATCACACATTAGTCGCCATTGATATGTGGAATAACATTGAAAACTACACTTTAAAAACCCTTACCTATGTTTAAGTGCAAAAGTGCGATAATTAAAACAAATAGTTAAGCTCGAAATTCGAGGACTATTTATTGGTTATTCAATTCATTTTCATTCAAAATCTACTAAGCCTTTCACCAAGAAGCCTAGCCGAGAGTTCATTAAATACATTTTTGGACTCGTTTGTTGCAACGAGTCATTAAGGCCCATACTATCGAAATAAATTTAGAAAAATAATATTTTAGGATCGTGTAACATAAGAACGTGAACTATTAGTCTTGAACCTAAGATAAATGATTAGATTAGAAGTTCAGTGATTATTTGTTAATGAATTTTACAAAGGATCAATTGCAGGAATTTTGGTCGTTATTTTACAATACTAGATTAAGCTCACTCAATGTGAACCTATGCCATTATAAGTAAACACTTTTTAAGTCAGCCATTAGATTGTGTGTGAATTTGAGTTTGAATTACCTAACACTTATAGCACGAAGCGTTGTCCTCCACCTTGGGCATGAACAACGAGCACGCAATACGTGCAAATATAAAAACTCCCAAGCGAGCAAATATACTTCTTAATTGTACTAGCTATCCCAAATAAAAAAAAAAAAAAATCGTTATTAAAACACATGTGAACAAGAATGTAAAACCTGTTAAAACATAATTCCATAGCCAATTAATGAAGAACACATGTACTTTTGAATAAAACGTTAGGAGCTAACATATTAAGTTCTCTAATCAATAACTGCCACGTGTGATTAAAAGAAAGAACATTGTTACCCTCCTGGCCTCATCAAAAATCTTTAAATAGACATAGTAGGGAACAAAATAAGGCATCCAAATCTTAATACACTCCTTTTAAATAGCCATTCTCGTCTTGCTTTTGTTTTAAGCATAAATTCAACCATATCTAAGTGATAGAAATTTGTTAATCTCAATTTCGAGGTCAACAACATACACACTCAACTAAAAGATACTTGCAAATGAAACTTATATATAGGTAATGCTACAACGCAATTCATTTGCATAAGAAAAAGTTGAATCCAAGAAAAAGAAAAATCTTGTACTGATGTTTGTGTGCGTTAATACAAATTAAGTTAAAACCAAAAATTGTTATGATGGCTGACTGCTTGCTATTCAGTCATCTGTCTATTTGAGTAATCTTAAATCTCTTGACAGAACTGAGGAACATCCTACAAAGAGATTCAAGATCGTAAAATGATCAAATATACTGTTAATGTTATGCCAAAAACATGCATGTTGAATGTATAATACTGTTGAACAGAACAGAAGCTTACTCCCATGGCACATCGCCAACCATCAACCAATCTCCTTCCAGATCTTGGTATGTTAATACATACCGTCGACATTTCTCCCAATCCAATCCTTCCTCGTCTCTTTCGGCCCCTGCCATTTTGATCCATAACAAAATTATTGACTAGATTTATTCAAAGAGATTTATTGTTAATGGAGAGTCACTCACAGAGAATGGTGGTCTTGCAGTTGAACAAGAGATGGAGAGTTTTGATCAAGTCATGATAACCATAATGAGCCATTAGATCGAGTTTTCTGCCGATAGGGATGCCTTCCATGTAAATTTTGACGAATAAACTCGTAGGACGTCCCTTCATATCATGGGAACAAGTAGTGGAAATCATGTTGAGATCGGTGCTACTACTATCAATGGACAAGGAGGGTGAATCTTTTGCTTTCATCACTCTTCTTCTTCTTCTTCTTCTTCCCATTTTTTGCAGTGAAGAAGTAATTATAAAGGCTGCTGGGAGGCAGTAGCCATAGACACAAGCAAGAATTTGAAAAAAGTACGGAATTATTTGTTGGGGGACATGACTTGGATAACATTAGTCGCCCTCACTTGTACCCTCCCTAGCCGGCAATCACACGTGTCAACTTTTCATTTATTTTTATAAAAAAAAAGTTATTTTCTTTACAACCGTACACAACTAATTAAAAATGCATTATTAAATAAAGCACAGGACGGGTACCTCTTTCATTAACTTATTGCAGATTAAAAATAATAAACTAAATGTTATTCATAATATAATTGGAGTCCTTCCGAAAAATAAAGACATTTTTTTTTATATAAATTACCGTCAATGAAGAAAATATATAGGATTGATAATTGTATTGTCACCAAACTTTTAAATCTTGTCACTTTAGTTACCAAACCTCACTTCCTCACATGATTTTGTTTCACATCTCAATATTCCATTTTTTTTTTAATTTGGTAAATTATGTAACTTTCATTTGACCAATTAATCACAAAATAATGTACATCATGTTGTCGCTCATCATCTTTATTAATCCTTTCCTAA
>CAIGRK010214744.1:0-11986 GCA_903798315.1 Fraxinus greggii
GGGAAAATTAAGGGTATCAAACATGCCCTAATAAAAAAAAAAAAAGAAATCAATTAGCAAATAATTTTTTCAAGTATAAATTAAACTAATAAATAATATATTCTGAGTAAAACAAGTAACTTTTTATTCTTTTACATTGGGCGAACAATTCAGTTTGATTTCAAGGTGATTTTTAATTATCAAAACCTAAACCAAATAATTTCCAAATGGTTTGAAAATGAAGCGTTAATTGGTCCACGTGAAACCAAATTAACGATTTCAAAATCACAATTTCGATTCGATTTGATGGACAATTTTTTGTTAACCCCAAAAGGTACTATACTGGGTCAAGTCGGAAGAATACAAATATAATCCACGTGTGTGAGATGAGAAATTATTGTGTGTGATCATGATAGAGTTGCTAAAATGGAGAATAAACCATCATTAGTAAGTTTGCAAAAAAAATTATTATTCCCTTCAAAGTATTAGGAATAAAATTTTTAATATATTTAAATTTTTTTATTAATAATTCCATCTCGATGGATCATCATTAACCTCAACTTTTATACATTTTTCACTTCTATCCTCAATCTTTATTTCTTGACATTCATATTTTCAACCGTTTATACATTAATAGCTACCGTCTAACGGCAGCAGGAGGTGGTGTGGGTGGATGATCAATGGTGGGTTGAGATTGGGGTAGCCAAGTAGGCGACTTTTGGTGTGTGTTGAAAGTTTTGTTGAATCTTGAATACTTTTTTATATTCAGTTGGAGAAAATAATCATAACGGATAGAAAATTGGGATAACTATAGCAAACAGGAAATTTGCCATCTCTATCTTTTATTCATTTTAAAGTTCGGACATAATTTTTTCTTTCTATTGTTTACAACAATATTACACGAATAAGGACGATGATTTCTAATTTATAAAAAGTTGACGATAAAAATGTCAAGAAATAAAGGTTGAGGACCGGATTCATATGTTGTAATAAGATCGGGTCCAATCTTATCAAGATTCATGCCCGATTTTGATTTTTCCACGTAACACAGGACTTGCCTAATTTTGAAGAATCCTTCTAGGGTTCAAAATTACATCTCGAAAAGCTCGTATTTCCCCCTTTCGCTCTTGCTCTCCTCATCGCTTTAAGGTAAGGAAAAACTCAAATGTTTTTCTTTTTTTTTTTTAAATTATTTCTGTAACAAATTATCAAAAATTAGCACAAATTTTAATTTAATTTGTTGTTGATTGCTTTCTGTCTTTCATAATTCCATTGCTTTGAAATCTATAATGTGCACAATTCTATCTGTTTAAGTAAATGAAAATGAAATAGTAATTAAATTAATATAAGTTGTGTTGAACTTGTGCTGTGTTCTGAATGCAAAATTTGAGCTTCGAAAATGTGATTTCAGTTTAATATTGATTGGAACCTAATCTGGGTTTCAGTATATTACTTTTAAAAATAGCTTGATTTAGATCCATAACCTAAATTGCACAAATTCTTGACAACTCGGGGTTTCAAGTTTACTGGAATTTTAGCATTCCTTCTATCTTATATTGTCTTCAATTGAAAATTACATATGAGCTTTTGGAAAAAAATTGAAACTATGCGATAAAAAGAGATATCGTTTTTATAATTTAAATGAACTGATTCCTTTAAGCCATAAAAAATGGTATTAATTATGCCATAAAAAGAGAGAAAATTGTTGTTTTTATAATTTTAATTCATCATTTTGCTATGATAATCTTTGATATTCTATTTTTTAACATTTTATTTGGTGGGTGTCAGTACTCAGTGCATTGAATGATATAGTATGGCCGAGATAAAGTCGTCCGGAAGACCTATTGATCAATTGCTGGAGAAAGTCCTTTGCATGAATATACTCTCTTCTGATTACTTTCGGGACCTGTTGAGATTGAAAACTTATCATGAAGTGATAGACGAGATTTACGTTACCGTCACCCATGTGGAGCCATGGATGACCGGCAACTGTCGGGGTCCTTCGACGGCATTCTGCCTTCTTTACAAGTTCTTTACCATGAAACTCACTGTCAAGCAAATGCATGGGCTACTGAAGCACCCAGATTCTCCTTACATTAGAGCAGTAAGTACACTATATTTGTTTATTTTATTTTGGGGTCCAATGAACTGTCCAGTACTGAATTACATAGATGATATTCTCTAACTTTAGATGGTCTTCAATGATGAGGAGTCAGTGACTAATTGATGTCGTGGGGAACACATCTGACGCCTGGTGAAGATCCCTTGTGCTTCTGACGGTCACATTTTTGTGATTTTGAGGCAGGACATATTATGAGCAGGAATCAATTTTATTGTTATGATATAGAAAACATAGCTTTTTCAAGTTTAAGAAATGCCTGAATACCTCATAATTTGATTAAAAACCATTACTGTCAATCTGTTATGCTTCTACATGGTAAAATGTTGGAGCAACTTAAATGGTTGGCTAGTGGGGATACAGGCAGGTCAGGCGAAAGAAAACTTAAGGTGTATTTTCATGCCCTGGTGTCATGTAATTTTCAGTTCTTCAAACCAGCTTCTTGAAGATGCAAATAAGGAAATGATGCCATTGCTATGGTATTTCTAGTTCCTGGATATGAGTAATTTGTACTTTCTAATGCCATGACAGTTATCAGAATAAAACAGAAGTCAGTTGAAAAATTCATTTTGAGCCCATATAATTAGGAAAGAGAAAAAAACCAAACACAGACATTGGGAAGAAACACATGCTCCATACAAGAATTGATTGCTCTAAATGGTGGAGAATCTGATTGACCTTTCGACTCTCATGAATAACTGCCCACTCCCATCTCAAGACAAGATGCCAGACAGCCTAGTGGACTGCTTTGACCATTTTAAAAGGTCAATGCTATGCTGGGAAAAGGACCTTCAAGATTTAAATATACTGCATAACATGGAAACTGGTTTGACTCTACACAAATGCCAACATTCCAAAGACTTTCTCCTAGATCCTGACTCAGAAAGAAAGTATGTAGTTCAAGAACCAACTTCGCTGCTTTCATCCCATAAAGCTGCATAGTAGCCAATTTTGGGGCCCTTTATGATAATGAAACCAACCAGCAAAAAGCATTAATGCTGCAAAGATCAATGCACCGATTGTGGTACAATAAAGTTATAATTCACTAGTTATTCCACATGCTTGCCAAATCT
This sequence comes from Fraxinus greggii, assembly GCA_903798315.1. Classification (NCBI taxonomy): domain Eukaryota; kingdom Viridiplantae; phylum Streptophyta; class Magnoliopsida; order Lamiales; family Oleaceae; genus Fraxinus; species Fraxinus greggii. Next base: position 3,172 of record CAIGRK010214744.1, read on the forward strand.
GAAAAAATCCAGAGGATATTTGTATTCCTTGGAAACCCATCATTTAATATTTATTGGCCCACTATTGGCATTATAATTTGCGTAAATGGAACATCATCATTGCCAGGTAAAGGACTGCNAAACCAACCAGCAAAAAGCATTAATGCTGCAAAGATCAATGCACCGATTGTGGTACAATAAAGTTATAATTCACTAGTTATTCCACATGCTTGCCAAATCTGAAAAAATCCAGAGGATATTTGTATTCCTTGGAAACCCATCATTTAATATTTATTGGCCCACTATTGGCATTATAATTTGCGTAAATGGAACATCATCATTGCCAGGTAAAGGACTGCACTGAGTTGTGTATACTGTTGTATTCAACTTGAATGAAATAAAAATGACAAGATAGTTTTAAGATTGAAGTACAACTATTGGTACTAAAGAATTAAGATTCTGAATCTACCACTTATTATTCAATGGAGAGTTGTAATTGTTGCAACTTGCAAGTTATGTGATAACTCTTTAAACTGATCTTTTACCTCTTGGATACGTGTTTTTGGCATTGGTTCTAGCTTTTGCAACCATCGTAATGGTTCACTTCGTATTGAAGGTGAGACCGTATACAATTTACGCTTACCATGTTTGGGTACATGGTCAGATTGGTGAAGCACAGGTACTCCCCCTGTGGGGGAGTATCTATCTCCAACATTTTTAGATACAAACACTAATCAAACACTTCGAGACAATGTCCTGACATGCGATGTCGCATGTCCTTTTTTATACGTTCTTATATTTTCAACACCTGATGCACACTAGTCCTACAATCGTTAGGCACTCGTTGTACGCACCATGTGGTAGCAGTAGTAAACAATATAATAAACAGTTATCTTGCTACAAATAGCTACTTCTCGTTCAAAAGATTTCACTAAAAATAGTCAAAACCGAATCTAAAATAGGTAATTATTTGAAAAATAAAAGAATCATAAAAGATAAAGTTATAATATATAACATTATATTTGACAGCCTTGATTTGTCTCTTACTTTTATCTTGTCATGATCATATTAGGGCTTCATAGTATGGTCATACTAAAAGTATTTAGAAACGCTTTTTTTTTTTTGGTTTTGGTAGTAAGAAAATATGGAGCTAATTTAATCCTCATTTTGATAGTATGGCCAATTTTTTGCTGGCATGAGCCTTTAATTTGGGGCTAATGATCGCAATTACTTTTGCAGATTGGATTTCTCTACTTAAGATATGTTGCAGATCCAAAGACATTATGGAGTTGGTATGAGCCATACTTGAAAGATGACGAGGTATGAAAAAGGTGCACTGTCTGCTTCCTTCTTCTCAACTCTTGTTGAATTACTCTTGAACTTTTAAGTTCGAGCTGTTCTCATGTTATTTGAAGTAATAAATGTGTGCGTAATGTTACCAAGACTTTTCTTGATGCAGTAACGGTGTCTTCCTCTGAATAGGAATTTGATAGTTGATGACGAAAAACTGGGTAATAATTAATTCAATTTAGATGTGAATTACTTATATATTGTCGTGGTTTCTGGCTTTGGCAACTAGTTAGATACTTGACCTGTGTAGTCAAAGTGTGATATCTGGTTGGAATACCGACGTGGTTCTCTTAGAGTGGACACACCTTCAATTTTGTTTTGTTTGTTTGTACTCTTTTTGTGTATATTGCTATTTAAGATGGGTGTATTCTGACATGTGTGTTTTGCATCATTTGATAAGTCAATTTTATTAAATTAACACTGTGACATGCATCATAGGAGTCAAATCTTTTTCCGGCTAACCAGTGTTACTTTTGTTCTCTCAGTGATAACTCCAAGCAAATGTATATGTTCTCATTTAAGATGGGGCATCATGATATGTTGTTTTACATCTATTGACAAGTCAATTAAATGTCCTCTTTCTGGATGACCGAATCATAGAAGTCTTTTCTTGACGCAGTTGGGTGTCTGTTATTGAGAACTTGACTTCTCTTTTGGTAACGTGTGATAGAGCTCTTATGTAACTTGCTGAGCTTCTGTTTTGCATACATGATGCTCGGGATGAAAGTAGTTTATAATTCATTAGTGGTACATCTGTATGATTCTTTTGCAGTCAATCTGCTTGTGCGATAAGCCACACCTTTGCGAAAATCTTGTAATATATATATATATATATATAAGTTGAGACTTTTGGGTTGAAATGGCATTCGAGGAACTAATGCTTAGAGATGCTTGCCTTAAAAATATTTCTTTTTATCTTTAACAAATCTTCCTGAGTTGTATTGGGGCATCCTCGAGTGCTATACTGGTGTAATACTTGATCGTGTAACTAATATCTTGGATTTTGTTTCTTTACCTGCTAAATCTTATTCTTAAGTCTTAACTTTAGAAATGCTAATGTAGAAAGCTTATTCATACTATTGTAGGAATTCTCTCCTGGTTCTAATGGCCGAATGACCACGATGGGTGTTTATGTGCGCGACTTGCTTCTTGGACAGGTAAGGTGCTACAGATTGCCTTTGATTGTTGGCCATATCAAACTGCTAGTGTTTTCTCCAAGTTTATCCATTTTTCTAATCCTCTTGGTAGAATGTATTGACAGTTAGTCTGTAATATTTCTTGTAATAAACTTTATGTTTGGTATGGTGTCACTTTCAATTGGTGAATAGCCTACTTTCTGATCTTTTTTGTATCAATTCTATTGTGGCTTGGTAGTATTACAATTATTTCTGCTATGGTTATCTTAGAGACATTTATCTTTTAATAGGTCTATATATCTTTCCTTTTAACTCGACAGGTATCTTTGGATCTTACTGTACTCCACTAGTTCTTCTCACTTTCTTGTTTTTCATTCTAATTCTATGCAGACTTATTATGCCAGCACTTTTATTTGAACTTTAATGTATTCATTTAAACAATGGCACTGTTTTTAGGGATAAACCCTTGATCTTTCAATTTTACTTATTGAAGCAGCAATTAACATAATTATCCCCACCGTTTTTATTCAAAATTAAACCCATAATCTTGAGGACATCGGAATCTCAAATGAGATAGAATAAAAGACATTACCCAGGAAACACCCACAACTTCCAGGTAGCACATAATAGAATGGAAAAAAAAAAAAGAAAACAAGAACTTGGCCAGTGTACAGCATTAGGAAATCTTTTCAACTTATTATTCTTGTGCTCGGGTGTTTAGGACATAATCTTTGTATATGCTTATCCTTTTCATTTTAGATCATTTTTGACATGTGTAAGAATTGGGTTGTAAGTGGTCCAGGTATGTTTGAGCCTGCATTACTAAATGAAGACTGTCAGCTGCATTATAATTGATGCTTTGTATTAGTAACATCTCGTGAATGGAGCATGGAACATTTTACTAATTCTATACATACTATTCTAGTCTCTGTTTGGTATAGTTTAAAATTAGATTTTTAGTAGATTTTGATAAAAGTTGATGGAATGTTTGGTTGAAAAATTGTGGGTCCCATGGAATGTGTGGTTACAATTAATTATTGATTTAGATTTTTAGATTTTTATCAAAATTTTAATCCATACCAAACAAGGGCCTAATGTAGCGCAATTTCTATGCTGACATCTGACAATCTGCTGCTTGATTTTGAAGATTGTCTTGATTTTGAACTTCCCCTCAAGGTTTCAAATTCTTTGTTACTTTGATTCTACACAGCTGTTTAAAATTGGAAAATGACACTGATGGAGGATGACTCAAAGGGAATTAGAGAGAAGGGAGGAGGAAAGTAGAGAGAAGAAAAGGGAAGGAGAAAATTAGGAAGGAGTTGAGAAGAATTCAGGTGGAAAATTATATAATTTAGATCCATTATCAATAATAGTCTTGTTCAGATTGAAATTAGTTCCCTTTTATATAGGGTAAAGAATTTAAACTCAAAGGAACTTCTAATAGCTACATCCTATTCGAACTATCAAAGCTAATCTAATCTTAACTTATTTAAACAAAATTCTAGTTTAAATCAAACGATATGTTTAATCCTATTTGTCCTAGAATCCCCATCAGACACCTGCCCCCATAATATGTATTTTTTGCAATATTTGATGTTTCTGTAGTTCTCTTGCTATTGAAAACTCTTCACATAAACTGCTTTTTGTGTACGGGAGGTGATGAGTGGAGTTCATTAGGAGCCATTTATTAGGGGGTTCAGGGATGAGCTTGTTTCTGTTACTGGATAGAATGCCCTATAATGACCTGCCTATCATTGTGGTTTATCGATTAGATTACTGATAGGGTATAATATTATTATTACAAATGCTAAAAAATGTTCCAATTATTAGATGCATTTATGTCTTCATGCCTTTATCTTCTGCAATTTCGTACAACTCAGAAATTTGTTTCTGCCTGCAGTATTACTTCGATACACTTTTTCCCCGCATCCCAGTTCCTGTAATGCGAACTATTGTAGCCAATCTTGAAAATATGAAGCTACCTACTAAACATTGTGGGGTTACCGGTGAGACTACCCGTGGATCTGAGGAAACTGCCCGGAGGCCACCTTCTGTCAAAGCTGCTCTTTCCGTTTCCTTCGGTCAACGTGCTCCTCATCGTGCGACAACTAGGGATTCATCTCCTGTTCGCCGTACGCTGCCACCATCTTCTTATGATAGGGATGGTGATTCAAGACGGTCCCCTAGACGTAGGAGTCAGAGCCGTGATTTATCTGATCGAGAATATTCAGACAGGGATAGAGGCAGAGAAAGAGGAGACAAGGGCTGGGACAGGGAGAGGGATAGGGATTACTCCCGAGACCATGGCAGGGACAGAGATAGAGACCATGAAATGGGGAGAGATAGAGAACGTGGAAGAGACAGAGATCGGGGGTATGATTATGATAGAAGGTCCAGAGATAGCTATAGAAGGGATTTTGAGAGGAGCAGCCGCGATGGTGATCGCTACTCCAGAGAAGGTAGTTCTCGCCGGAGTCGAAGCCGCAGCAGAAGCAGGAGTCAAAGCATGCATGAAAGGAGTCGCCTGAGTCCTGCCAGAGATGTAAACAAAGAAAAGACATCTGCATCCAGTAATTTGGCGAAGCTTAAAGATCTATATGGTGACCTGAGCAACCAAACAGATGATAAAGACAGTGGACCTAACAGGCCTAGTGGTACTGAGGAAGTGATTAGACTTGGTGGTTCCACTTGGAGGTAATCTTTTTCAATAATTCGAAATCGAGCACGGGACAAGATTGTTATTCGGGTGTTCAAGTACATCTTGTATCTGATATAGACAATGTCCTTTTCTGCTCATTTTTACATTCGAAGCCGGAGGATATCCATGTGACATCATTTATGCTCGCATCTTTGGCGAGTGAGAAGATGCATGTATAATAGTAGACAATTTGTATGGTATTTCATTAGATTAATTGCAATTTTTATTTTTATTTTTAGTTGTGTAACATGACATTGAACAACTGAAAAGCATTGAAATTAGATAGTTATGCTACTACTAGTAGTTGAACCGCATCTTAAGCTGTTGAAGATGCTTCTAGCATGAGGTTGCATGTTTTCTTTGACGATGGGGCTTCCTTGGTGAGGTTGCCTTCAAGTATAACTTGTTGATTTAAGGTGTAGTGATTTGTTTTGTCAATGGTACTACACACTTGTACTAAGTTCTTACATTCTTAATGGTGTCGTGGGCTATGTTGGTCTCTATTGAGAAGATTCAGAACAGCTTTCGTGGATGCATCAAACTCTTTAGCTTGACCTCGAGTATGTAATTGAGTTGTCATAAGAATCGGCCTATCTAACTTGGCCATCCATTTGAACCTTCTTGCTTGGTAGTACTTGTAGTTGACCTCGTATTACTGGTGTCTGTCTAGGTCTAGGATGAGCCACTGGCTAACAAGCCGTACCGAATCCAGCTTGGTTTGGTTCGACTTGGTTCAGTTGGGGCTAGTTCATGGTTAGCTCGTTAAAATAAATGGGTCCTATTGGGTTTGATTGTCTAGTCGACAAAGTCCAGTTGGTTCAATTATTTAAAATATAATAGTAAATTAAAGAAGTGATTGAGCTCTCTTCGAGTTTTGAACCGAACAATTCTATCTGAACTTGCACAATATTAATTTCTTTTTGAATTAAGATTTAGTTTAAATTGCATTAAATTTGAAGATTAAAAAATACAAAAAAAAATTAAGGGGTTGGATAGGCTTGGCTCATACTATTGGTGGGTCCGTGAGCAGGTCGATCTTCATATTTAAAAGACAGTAAGGATCTAGTCCAAATCATATTTTAGATAGGTCGATTTAAAATCACAACTTATCTGAATTGGAATTATATGTAGACGGACCGGTGTATCTATACCTTCCCATTTTTATACTTCTAACTTAAATGAGCGAGCCTTTCTCCTTATAATTAAGCTTATAACGAAATAAAAATTGTTTAGTAACTTCGATAGAGATCCATTGGCGTGTTGGCTTTGTAAGTTCCATAATGCCAACTCAATTTTTAGTACAACTGCGTGTCATATAAAAAAAGTTAATTAATTGATGAAAAGTAGTTAATAATATTATCAAAACGGCAGAAAGGACTTAATAAAAAAGGATAAAAATGGAACTCGTACGTCTTTATGTCTTGAACTGTATCAGCAGGAGAATAATTAATTTACATTCGATTGTGGTATGGGTCTGTCCGTCTGTGCACGTGAACAAAAGATGTGGCAAGAAAGTTCCACTACAATATGGACCACGATCAACCTTTAATGTCCAACTCCATGGTAGTTTAGACTTAACTCCCACCTACCACCCCCTCCACCACTTAAATTGGGCATGGCCGACTCGATTGTTGCTAGGCATTGGTCATCTCAACTGGGATACCTAGACACCTAGAAACGAGGACGAAAATAGTAATAGATGAAACACTAGAGTTAGTTGTAAGCTTCATCATATTAAAATGCTTCTTCACTAATGAAGTTAGGGATTTATCGTAACCTGAACTATGGATGATCGCTATTCTTTGTGATAATATCAAGTAATATACTTATTTTGACATTTTGTATTTTGAGGATTTTAGCTCTGGACCAACCTTCGATCGTTGCTATTATGGGAATCACGCCAAACGCTTTTCCTGCCGTCGCAGCCGTTGTAGATGCCCAAAACTTCTGTTTTTTACCACATCATGTGTTGAACCACAAATCACAGAATGCCTAAACCAAAAGTACCCTTTTGATATTTCTTTCATTTTCTTCTTCTGCTCACTCTTCATTCCAATCCCGCCGTCACTTTGTCCGACTGCCACCGCTGTTCCCTTCTCGGCCGAATCACTGGTATAAAAGCCGCCGTAGTGCTGAGCATGACTAGACTTTATATACAAATCTAGCTGCTTTGATATCCTCTCTATCTCATAGTTATCAAGAAGAGAATTATTCGAAACACATAGTGTCGAACTAGATGAATCTGTAGTTTCTTGATCTTGTTTAATGGCTTGTAACTTGTACCTTGATGGTTTTGGGACATTCTTAAACCTTGTAAGATCAAATTCAGGCATAGGTTTCCCAGCGGAGCCGGACCCATGTTGGTACCATGCCCATGCTGCTGCTGCTCTAACCAAAGACAATTCATCAACACTTCCTCTAGGGTTTCTCTTTTCCATCAAAGTAATGCTGATAAGTTAAGATGGAATATGTGGGAAAATGAAGTTCCACGGTGTGGTTTTCGAAAGTTTCTTCTTTATGTATATACACTTGTGAGGGCAAAAGGTTGGTTCAGACTTGAATTTGTGGTCATATGAGAGCTTGGGGTTAGGTGAGAATTTGAGGGGTTATATACAATAGTTCATCTTTTAAGGTTAGCGTTACGTACACGACACATGTACACATTTATATTGTACAGGAGAAAGAAAGGTATAACTTACAAGAATTTTCTCACCTCTTATAATCTCTTACAAACTCATTTGGAGCCAAAAAAATGTTTATATAAAGAATAATGCTATATAACAACAGTTGTGCTAAACCACCGATTTAGATGACCACACTTGAAGACGACTTGCGCTCATGCAACCTTTTATTTCTAGTGTAACAAAGATAGAATTTAATAAACAATTATGGTTACCTGACATTGGGCCCGGATGCATGGCAAATCATAATATTCTCATTTTTAAAACTCATTTTCATAATTTTTTTTTCAAAATTCTTTTTCAATCACATTCTCCAATAAAAGAATATTACATATATATCGAAATTTTTTCTTATTTTTTAATCACATTCTCCATAAAATCATTTTTTCAAAACTCATTTTCCCCCAAATTTTCATTAAAATTGAGCCCAAACAAGGGCATAATTATATATTAATACACAAGTGTATGAATGTGCAAATTTGAAACGGCACGTTGGTTTAATGCCTGACCGTAACGGCGGGTCTTCTATTTTAAGAGCATGAAAACATGTAATAAACAATTTAGTTCATGTTTGTTTCTTATTTTATATATATATATAAAAAATCCACTCTAAAACAATCTCTACCAAATGTTGGCTTGGTTGCCATTTGGACCCAACTGGTGAGATTTAGGTCAACTAGCTAGTCTCTTTAATTTAATTCTTTATAATTAGAATAATTATATTTGCATCATATATAATTTTTGTTTGTTACACCACATTTTAATAAATATTACTATTTATCATTATAATGATAATAAAATCTCGATGATGAGACAATTTAGGTAGAATAATATAGGGTAATTGGCGCAAAACGTTCCTACCTTTGCACGTTTTTGTGCAAAACGTCCCTACCTTTCATTTCTTGACACAAAACGTCCCTACCTTTACATTTTCTTGCGCAAAACGTCCTTTTCGCATCTTTTTGACCATT
>CAIGRK010215001.1:0-12740 GCA_903798315.1 Fraxinus greggii
AAAAAATGTGTACCAAACATGGGCTAAATATGCAATCAACCTTACAAATTTAACTGTCTAATTAGCTACATTATCTGTAATTTGATGTAATAAATAAATTAATCAATTCTTTATTTGCTAGTCAAAATAGTTAACCAATAGATGCAAATATAAAATATAACAGAAAAGGAAAGGATAAGGCACGCCCACCGTGTTCGTTTCCATACAGTCATTTTACCTTCATTTTGCATATGAAAAGTTGGAACAAGATAAGTCAAATCATAATTTCCAGGCCAAGAAGGTGATATCCAATTTAAATTTCTTAAGGTAAATTTTATCTTTTCTACTTCTGGCATTATTGAAACCCATAATCTCTTAGTTCCTTAAAAGAAATTTTAAGTTTTGAATGGTCAAGATACAGATCTGAATGTGAGGACGGGATCTTTTCTTTTTCTTTTTCAAATAAAATCAAGTCGGCAACAGGTTTTCAGAAAGCCGTTTTCAATGCTTTACCAGTCCGGCTTCCCAGCCGGCTGCTGGTTTTTTCCAGTTAAACCTTCCGTTCCGGTTTTGATAACATAGATCTATACAGTGAGATATCTGCAATTGATGCACCACCAAATAATAAAAAGGAACCGAAAACCCATATGCCAGGAGTAACTGCTTCAACTTCCCACTAATATAAAGCTCCTAAACAATGCACAAGCGAAAACAAAGAGGAGCTGACACCCCACTGGAAAAAACTTAAATTCGTGATTACTGATTTTTCAGCTGTAATAATGACAGGGAAGAAACTTGTCATGTTCCAGATACTTTCTCCTAAAAGAAGAGGAAAGCATTGTATGCTGTACGCTTGAATGATTCTAGTGCCTGGAATGAGCTCTCCAGTTAATGGGCAAGTTTGTGTTCATATTGATGAACCTTTTTTTAAGTTTTTTCTTGTTTTAAAAAAAAAAAAATTATATGCCATACAGTAGAACGTGTATAGTATTGGTGATGGGATATGCCAGTAAATGGGAACATAATGCGTTCAAATTGATGCATTTTGAAACTTGAATGTTTATTTTGTTTGTTATTGTTTATATGCATTGTAGCTCCTAGTACACTGTCTACTCCCGAGTGTTCGTCACTTCCATAAGAAAATTTGGTACCACCATCCCTTTAATTCAATTCCTACTGTTGTCCCATTCTTCAAAAGTTTTACGCAGCCACTGATTTACCTGACAACATTTTCATATTGTTCACCAACTCTTTCCGACTCTAGAAGGACAAAATGATTTTTACTTGCACCATCATCCCTTTATGACTAGGTACTGTAGCCATACATGTGCCAAACCCACCCCCTATTTTTCTTCACTCTTTTTTCAAGGGGAAGATCATACTAGTTAAGCCATTAAAACTAGTGATCAACACATCCATATGTTGACAAGAACTCTTACAGGGTTGAAATCCAAAAACATAGACACAGACCATCTACTTTTTACATATTATCATTTATAAAAAAACCTCCTATAACTAAATACAGTAAGCATGAAGCTGAGATGATCCTCCCTTGCGAATCAAATTTCTGCAGGATTACATTGTCCACAAAAGTAACAAATCCAAGTGGTGCCCTTAGCTTCGGAAAAAGTCCAAATCCAACCAGCCCACATTCACCTCAAATGTTTCTTATAATAACTAAATTACGTGATATCTGAGAAACTAAGCGAGCAGCCATTTCATCTCACCATTCTCTCATCAACTGACAAAGACCCCTCTATTACAACTACTGATGTTGGGCACATAATAAATTTTCAGTGCCTCTACTTTATGAACCTCTTTCCTTCATTCCTTCCCTCTGTCATGGTAAATAGACCGAACAATCATAACCCAAAGATAACAATATATAAATATCGAACTTGCAACTGAACAAATCGAATAGGTACATACACCAGCCAGTGACTAATTCTGTTGGAGATTCCCACTTTTCAACAACATTTCGTGCACCTCAGTTTTTCCCTGCCCACAGCCCAACATTTTCTTTTAATTGGGGAGGAGGGAGGGAGAAGGTGGGGCTAACAGAGGAACTTAGTTGACCACAAAATAAAATGTTTTCTTTCAGTCGCTAAATAAGAAACTGCACAAGGTTGACATTTCTAGAAAAACCAAAGGAGAAATCACTAATATATATAAACAGAATCAAGCTGGTGTCGGAACGTACCCTGCCACTATCTTGGAGATACTGTGGAACCAACTCACTCATAATGGGTAATGAAATTTCAGATTTTAACCTGCATTTGACCATCAAAATACATTATGCCATCTCGAAATTTTGTATGTTTAAAAATCCAATCAAATTGTTGACAATAATTTATGAAAATTTCAAATAAAAAGCCCAGCTTTGCATGATTTCTCCTAGAAAATTGCATAATATTAGTGACATGATGAAGAAACACAAATTCAAATAGCAGAGAGGCACAAACTTGGCTTTAATAGTGACAAACATGCATGCGAACTCCAAAATGAGCTTACAACCGTACTTTTGGATCAAAAAATAAGATTACACGCTCTTGTATGAGGAACTATAATTTCTATTTCTATTTCTATTTGGAACCTCAATTTTCCAAGGAGAGCAGGTTTTACGACCCTCAGTCCATAATTGAATGAGATGAATTGGCATAAGTTTTAGGTGAAATTTCAAAAATTTGGATATTTTATAATCATTTTCCCCTCAGAAGTAATAGCCAAAATGCATTTTCAGTAAGAATAGCTTTGAAAAGTATATAGAAGAAATGCATTTGGTTGTGACCGGAAAGACTGTCATAATAAAATTTGTTATGCTACTACTTCAGGCTAAAACTTAACATAATAACTAACTGTGCGTCCAAATAATATGTTTGTATCAAATAATTATATCTCAAACTTCCATGAAAATCTTGGTGGATTCGGAGTAACAAATACATTATGTTCATAATTATAATGTAAAATACGTAAATACATAGGTAAAGTCATTCCAGGACAAATAAATCGTTATTCAAACATTATATATACACTATTATCCGGGAAATAAGATGCATTCTTATCCTGAAGTTTTCGTTTCCATTTTTATCATACCCGTCCGAGTTTATATTTATTTTTCCATCCTGGTATCAGGTTGATGTTTTCCGTAATTTTTGGGGAAAAAAAATCATAATTCATCTATATGTATAAACACCAAACTTTACTTGCCATATTTTAATATGGAATAATCAATTTGAATAACCAATTAAAATCATCATTTTCTGCCTGTGTCTTTTGCACACATCATTGCCATATAAGATATGATTGTTTCTGCAAAATATAGTTAGAAACTTTGAAAAGTTTTACAACCTAACCTTACAAACTTTAAAAATCATATTTGAGTTTTGCAATCAATTTAAATCATTTTCAGTAATCAAATGGAAAGAAACTAGTTGTATTAGCAGCATAAAAGGTAAGTTCTACCACGTTTCTCATCACTACAGCATTTACATATATGATTAGTGAAGATGATGGAAGCCAGGCTAGCAGCAGGTAAAGTGACAAGAATGATAAAATAATCTTCATGCAACTGTAAAATAAGACACCGGACATGAGCTATTGAACACATACTGTGCATGGGTGGATAAGGGTAGAGAAGCATATCCTATCACCACCTGCAATAAAAATACGAAACTACAATTTTCAAAGACAAGCATGATATCAAAAGGTATCAGAAAACACAGTAACAAAATATGAATTATAGCAGATATGCAAGAAACTAAACTCGAAATCAAGTATAAGAGTGAACTGGGGAATTATTTATTTTCTCATTTCAAAAGGTACAGGAGTGGTGAATGGCAGACCTGACGGCATATCCTCAAATGCAAATAAAAATCATTGCACTTACAGGTTTTGGAGCTTCTAGTTTTGTTTGAAGGTCGACGTGAAAGAAAGTGAACAAGAGGTGGTGCATCGTCGTCATAACAGCAGGTAGAGAAACTTTGATTTCATCATGGTAGCAAGCAACCCTAGCCCCAACAGCAACTTGAGTATGAGCCCATTTCTGAAGTACAGCGCCCGGTTCCCTTGGATGCATTGCCTGTTCAATAATAACCATAAGCAACAGATCTATTCTACCAATCACTTCGAGAGCATAGCTAATGCAACCTACCTCTAGAGGTGGTTTGCGGATATCTACATCGTCCTTTCTCAATTCAACCCGTATAAACAAATTCCTTTTTCTACTAATGCTAACTGTCAAGGGATAGACATAAAGGCAATGGAAAAGCTGCAAGAAAGGCTCATTCCTTGATGTTGTGCGAAAGTCGAATGCTTGGAACTGCAAATATAACAAGATGGTTCATGCTCGGTGAGTGAATAAACATACATAAGCCCCCCTTATATAGGGTTTCAAAAAACTTATTCTAAGTAGGAAACATCCAATCATATCCTAGAGTATCTAGTAAATGAACATAATAAAATCTTAAGAAATCTAGTAAATAAACCCTTATAACTTTTCCTAAAATAAGGATCTAAACACGGAAAGTATGCATATAATATTCTTCTAGATGTCCCCATCACTCTTACAAATACAAGTTAGTTTTAGCAGAAAAAAATAAATAATACTTACAGCATTGTCAATATCAGGATGAAAAGTTGATCCATTTTGATCCAGCTCTTTCCTATCAAAGGAATGTGACTCTAAATCAACATTCTGAGGTCCATCAGATCCAGGGTCTGTTAAGCGATTCCCATGGCCCACCAGATAAGAGTTTATACTTCTATTGTCCAAAGCTTTCTCAAAATCCACAATGCCAGCTTGGAGCTTTTCAATTTCCAACCTTAAGATACCCTTCACTGGTTTATGAACCTTACGCTTAGGATCCTAATAATGGGAGAAAATCAGTCCAACGAGAAACATAAAATATCACAGCAAATTATGTTCAGGTTTTAAACATCAATCAATGCAATAGCATGAAAATGGATGTGGCCCTCTCCAAAAAATAAGAAGAGACACAGAGATAGAATAGAGAGGAGAAAAGAAGAAGAAAAAAAAGGGCGATGACAAATCAAAAGAAATAGTGAATGACAGATTGACAATTTAAGCAAGTGTTACTTTACAAAACACGAGTGGATTAACCTGGATCGAGTCCTCCGTATAGCATTCTTTAACTTTGTTTAGATTTGACACTTCAACCACAACAGAGTTTCCATTTGAGTAGCCGAGCTTTCCATCTAATGTAATCTTTGCAACTGGTTCAGCAGCACCCTCTTGAAAATTTGAACTTGACATGGTAGTAGTGAGTGGACTGCTGGGGGATGTAGATCCACCAGAAGCAACGGTAACACCACTATCAAAAAGTGGGATGATTGCCAAGGCAAAGGACTCCCTATAAGGCATGATACGAGACCAGACTTGCAGTTTTTGCTTCTCCCTTTCAGTCAGATGAACCTGTTCAGGTAAAAACTTATGTAATAGAGAAACAAAAGCACTCTGTAGTAGTTGAGTGTACATATGAATAACTAACATAGAGTCGAATAGGTACATAATGTCTGTTTGTGTTAAAGGTATTATTGCTTCAACAAAGTTTTATGAAAAGTGATCATACAGATTCCTAGTTTAACCAAGTAAAAACTCGGAAATCAGCTTAATATTTTCCTCTGTCCTGTCTTTCATGTCAAACAAACGGAAACTAAAGTCAACTTTCAAGTTCAATAAAAATTGCTGGATCTAATTTTCATGTCAAACATTATTTAAATAACTTATGCATCTGAGGAATTAAAATAATCAGTTTAAATTTATAGATGTTCTCTGCTTACTGGTTCTTTACGTGAGTATACAGAGGTAGTCACGCCGCCTTCTTCAGTAGCTGACTTTTCTAACTGGATAAGCAGACAGACTGACGATGATGGAGCATCTAGATGGAAAATACAACGTGCTTCAGAAGAACTGCTAGTCTGTTGATGGTAACACAAGAAACTGTAAATTTCTTACAGCATTGACATCATGAACCAGAACACAATAAATTGCAACAATGATCTTGTTTTTAATTTATTTTTTTTCTTTCTCTGTAGGGAGGTGGTGGTGTGGGGTGTTGAGGAGGGCAGTTGACAGAGAGCAAAATTCATTTCCAATAATTTCCGAACAACAAAGATGAGTAGAAACAGGAAAGTAATACTAGCTTACATCTTGTATTTCAGCTGGTGACATGCGGAAAATGAAATCTTCCGAAAGTTTTTCCCTTCTCTCCCTATTATATAAACAAATTGTGCCATAAAATGGCTCTACAAAAAAACTTATGTATCTCAGATATGGAACGGTGTGTAGCTCAAAAACTAAATCAAAAGGAACAGTGGAAGAAACAAGCCAGCAGTGACTATACAAATGTACAGACTCACCAACAAGCCCAGCCTGAAATGTCAAGGATAACACTTTCACTGCAATCTTTAGCCCACTGCAAAAATAAACAGACATATTGTGAGAGAGCATATCGAGAATACCAAAAAAATGAGAGAAAACAAAGATAGAAATGTAAGTAGAGAACACACACACGCAGAGAGAGAGAGAGAGAGAGAGAGAGAGAGAGAGAGAGAGACCTGGTATACTGAGATGTGTTAGTTGCAGGAATTCTTTGCCCGAAGATCATTAATCTCTCATACAAAGATAGAAATGTAAGTTGAGATCACACACACTCAGAGAGAGAGAGAGAGAGAGAGAGAGAGAGAGAGAGAGAGACCTGGTATACTGAGATGTGTTAGTTGCAGGAATTCTTTGCCCGAAGATCATTAATCTCTCATTTTCCCAGTCAAAAACAGGTTCGTAAGCTGGCAAAGGAGATTCCCCAAAATGCTGCAAGTAACTTACAATAATGTAAAAATATTTAAGCAGTATCACAGACACCACATGCATGAACTACGAAAAGTATTTCTCAGTGAAGATGTTGGAATTCTCCAAAATGCTGCAAGTAACTTATAATGTAAAAATAAATAAGCAGTATCACACATGCCAGATGCGTGAACTACGAAAAGTATTGCTCGGTGAAGACCTTGGAAATTTTTGCATTTGATGACTCGTAGATGTTTTCTTCTGAAAAGTGATGCCTAGATGTACTAGGCATTTCTTCATCGGTGGAATCTTCTATCTTAGCTCTTCTAGCATTAGCAAGATGCATTTCTGAAAATCATTCAGAAAAACATTATTAGTTATCGCACATGTATTGTGAAAATACAAATATTCAGTTCCCTTCTATTTACAGAAGAAACCATAGGTTTACAGGATGATTTTTCTATCATTCACAAGGTTGCAACTCACAACCATGCAATGGAATTAGATGGGGTGGTGTAGGGGGATACCCACACAACACTAACAAAGCATGCATAAAACATTTTCTATTTTAACAGATACTGAGGATTCAAATCTATTTGTGAGAATAAAGTAAAAAAATTATGATCATACATGCTAGGAAGATGATGAGTTCCTATAACATAACTCCTGCACTATTGAATCCGTAAAATGTTCTCCTAATGGGTGTATAGAATTATTGTCTACCAACCTGTTTCAATATCGGTATCAGGTCCCTCGAATATCTGATTGTGAAATGAGATGGGGGCAATGCTTTCATAATGCCCATACTTGTAATCATCTTTAACCCATTCAGAACCATAGCTTTGAACAAGTTCATTCAAATGTGGCCACTGCTCCAAGTTTTCATCAAGCTGGAATAAAATGCCAAATCAATAGCGCTACAGTTTTGCTGATCAAATACTTGAGGAATCAGCCTATCTTGCATATAATTCAGGACACTGAATACCAGTGCGACTGACAAGGCTATGCAGCATTTGCAGGTAGATAAATCCAGAACAGAACCAGTACCATAATAAAGCTACTAAACCTAAAGTTCTAATACAAGTTGGTAAGCAGATATTATCTTATGACAATTGATAATACCAGAAAGAGGAAATTTCAAATCTCAAACGAGTAATTGTAAACAAATAAATTTTTTTTCTTTTTGGGAAGTAAAGTACATCGGAATGTGCATGAACATTAGATATCTAACCGTGTATATGTCAGACTCACCAGTGGGTCCAACTTAATACTAGTAGAAAATGATTGTCGAGGAATTCTCCGGAAACGAAGCCCATTGGCAGATACATTATCCATGTCCTGAAACCAATGTTAGGGAAAAAATAGTTAGTACGTAAAAGACTTACAATAAGTTACTGATTTCTTTATCTAGCTCACTTTGGAAGTTAATATTTTGGGGGAAAAATTGCATCGCTCCTATTGCCTGAGTAGAAAGTTATTGCATAACCTTTTATTAGAATTGCACGATCAGTCTCCAACGACCTAGACCGTCCAAATACACTTTAATTCATAACCTTCATGCTAGCATGCCTCGCTTCAAATTTCTAGACACCGGTCCAAGTCGAGAAATGTAATTTAATCTTCATAAAGGTGGACATGTAAGAACTACCTGACGATTTAACGGAAATTTTTATGATTTCTGGTGTTGCAGACTCATTATACAACTCTAATTGCCAATAATACATTTATTTTCTATTTATTTATGTATTGGTAACATTTATAGCAGCCAAATAACTGTTTTCTCACTATATCAACACGTGTTTTAACAAATTATAGTTGTTATTATGAAGGCTTTGGAAAAATATAGAAAGAAAAGATTTGAGTACATTGAAATAGCAGATCAAAACAGACAGCAACAAACAAAAGCATAATAATTATAAGTGTTCAAACAGCAGTACAACCCAGTAAACATTAGTAATTCCACCAAAAACAAAAAAGTAGCGCATTCATAGGAAACGCATAAGCTTCAATCCAATAGCCCGGTTTAATTTAGCTAAATAGGTCGATAAAGACCTGAATCAAAGTCAACTATTAATTTTAACCTCGAGCCACAACTTTTATCAAATTTTTAACCACCTATTTCATCACTTTTACCACAAACTACTAAAAATATGATTTTTAGCAAAACCGAACATGGGCTAAAAATCAGAAAAGGGGATTTTTTTTTTTCAAAAATATAAACTCGAGTCTACCAAATCCAAAACCCTCAAAGGTCCTGAGGATGAAGATTAGAATGAATTAAGAACGGAACACAAATGCAGATATGAATTAAGTTCAGAAACGCCGAGGATTGAATAAATTGATAATATATATTGCCACAAGGCACAAAGTCAAAATCAAAAAATTGGACAATAAAACAATGACCCAGGCAAACAGACTGAACTAGCAACATCCCGATGCTTCCCGGCCCTCACAGACGCCGGCATTGCTTCACTTGACTAACTGCAAGGGATCAATGGGAAAAAGCAATTACCTTAGAAATGGGCAACAACGAGAGGAGGGTTGCCGTCCGATTTCACTTTGGAGAAAATGGGTCTGGGTGCTGGGCCCTTCGATTTGTAGTGAGGCGCGAGCTGTCCGGGTCTATGGAACCGCCTGTGTCTACTGTAAAGCGTAATTCCCACGTTACAATCAGAAAATCGTAGGTGTGAAGTTATGAATTTGAACCCAGACCTCTAAAAAATGAATTGAGCCCTGAGAAATGACAGTACACATTAGTGCGTAGTGCTCCAGCAACAAAATGATTATTCGCGATATATATACAAGAATATGTACGGACGGTTATAACTTTGAATCCACACCTGTAAAAAATTCTTGTATTTTTTTCATTTTGATGCAAAATTCCCTTAAATGGAACACTCTCTATCGTGCAATTTCATTAGTTTAACGTTAATTAAACTGTAGTATGAGGCATGTGGGAAGATCATCAATTCGAAATATGAATTCGTTGGATTGACGGGATCAAAGAGTTGATAGTACTGTCAGACGGCAGTTCTCTAAAGCGCTCCATTAATTCAAATTCTTAATACATTTTCTTCCATTTGCCACGAAGAAACCTAAGCAATCTTATCAAACTAGGCAAAGTAGCAAAAAAAAATAATAATCAATTTAGACACACTAATCTTTCTCGTCGGCTTTGACTAGAGTAACCATAGACATTTTCCATAACGATCATTTTGTACAACTGAATATTCATGGCTAACAAAAATTTTGGGAGTGGATATTTTTTATTTTGACTAAAAATAGATTGATCGGCTAGAAAAAAATCAGTGGGATGTGTGCCCAAAAGTACTAGGACTACACTTCTAACCTTTGATATACTTTTAGAATGTGGTCAAGTGCTATTTATGATACTTGAGCAAAAGTTGGAATGTATGGACAAAAACTTTTCTTATTTATTTTATATCGATTCAACGTTTATTGTATTTTATAATATTGAGCATTCGATGTAATTGTGATAACACGGATTAAGTGCTTACTTAGAGAAGTGCAGATAGATGTGACTCGTATTTCAACTGAGAATTGATTTGTCCATGAAATGGAGAATATCAATTTGTTCTAGTAACTTCGTATTGCTTGGTTACTCTACCATTTTTATAAGCAGTCTTCCTATTTTTGTACGGATGGGTATTGGAGATAATGACACTAGTACACTTGAAAACGTATTGCATATGACCAATATGCATAGTTTGATTTTTATACTTTATAGATTACCTAAACTTGTAACGTGATAATGGCTACTTTCGTGAACTCGAAAGATTTTGGCATATTCATCAATGGATAAGATCAAATATTTTGGTACACAAGACAAGCAAAGTAGTAAATTAAATGTATTCAGGAATGCTGCCCAATCCAATGGTAAATAAGTTCACATAACTATTTTTATTGAGAAATTTTAATATGAACTCAATATTAACGACGATTAAATCAACCCAAAGAAACTGTTAAAGAAAGC
This sequence comes from Fraxinus greggii, assembly GCA_903798315.1. NCBI lineage: Eukaryota > Viridiplantae > Streptophyta > Magnoliopsida > Lamiales > Oleaceae > Fraxinus > Fraxinus greggii. The sequence goes on from CAIGRK010215001.1 coordinate 10,779, forward strand.
AAGAGCAGGCCGGGGCATTTTAATCAAATCTCTCGAACCGGAGATTTAGACTCGGTTCCCAAAAAATTAAATTAGGAACCAAAATCGAGAATCGATAATCGACAGGGTTCCGATTTAGTTCTTGTCTCCTGAATTAAAATCGTAGGTACCCGAATGAAACCGACTTTTATGTAATTTTTTATTTACAGGCTGGAAAAAAATATAAAACCTAAAAATCCTAATTTTGGTAGTAATTAGTCTAAAATTTTATACTCTAACCCTAAGAAATCAAGATTGGCTCTTACTTTTTTACATCTCGATTTACATCAGTTTGTTACATTTCAAAGGTTACTACATATTAATCTTTACAGTGTGGACTTTTTATGAATCAAAAAGTTCAAACTAGATTTGGGTTGATTCCAATATTTACAAAAACTCGAATAGTTCTATTTACGAAATACCCGAAATATAATGAGTGATTCCGGTATTGAAATATCCGAACTGATTCACTCGACGTTCAGGCCTAAGCTTAAGTGAGAAAATGATTGAAGGGCAAAATGGTCATTTAAGTCGTAATCTAGTTATTCAACATCCTTTGGGGGTAAGACGTATATTTGGCAAGTCAATGGGATGTAATTATTGGAAGCTAANTAATCTTTACAGTGTGGACTTTTTGTGAATCAAAAAGTTCAATCTAGATTGTGGTATATTTTTTTTTTTCATAATGCACGACAGTTGAACTTGACACATTCATTATTTGAGCTATGATGTACTTTTTATTATCTTGAGTTAGTGATTCTTTTTTTAAATATAATTTTTTATTTTTTTTATTCAAATAGAGCGAGTTCAATATGTGGACCATATTTTTTTGATAATATATTATTATGTATATAATTAATATTTTTTTATGTTAGCTCGTTTTAAAAGTAGAAGAATTATGCATTTCATAACTAAATTGTATGCTCTAGTATGCCTCGCTTATAGATCGAATAAAATTTATTAAAAAAATATTTTTCTCAAATTATAATTTAGTTTTTGATGTTTTAATTTTCTCCTATTTTCCTGATTTATAGTATTTACTATTTGCTTCTTAAAGATATCTTAACTGAATTTTCTCCATTGCAAATTTTTTTTCGAGTAGTAATGTATTAGGTATATGTATTGAAATGGCATATATGAAAAATGTTTATTAAATGTATAAAAAATGTTATGGGTAGAATCGAAACTGACGGTTCAGATTTGGGTTGATTCCAATATTTACAAAAACTCGAATGGTTCTATTTACGAAATACCCAAAATATAATGAGTGATTTCGGGTATTGAAATATGCGAACTGATTCACTCGACGTTCAGGCCTAAGCTTAAGTGAGAAAAGGATTAAAGGGCAAAATGGTCATTTAAGTCGTAATCTAGTTATTCAATATCCTTTGGGGGTACGACGTATATTTGGCAAGTCAATGGGATGTAATTATTGGAAACTAAAATAACATTGCTACTGTAATTTCATACAAATTAATAGGGTCTTTTCTAGTTATGGTCGAGTTCCTTTGATAGCTTCATAAAAAGTCTTGGACTTGATTGAACCATTGATGAAAGTACAAAAACTGCATGTGCAAAAATACCAAAATAGTTTCATAGGCGGAATCGGGGGTGGTGAACAAACGCTAAGTCTATATAAGACCTAATGAGCGTAGACCAAAACTAAGGAATTTCTTTTTCGACGTCGTGCGATTTCAACTTGAAAAATCATACTACTTGTAAAACTCCATTTACTACTCGATTTGCAACTTGTGAGTTGACAAATATCATATCCATTCATTTGAAAAACTATTTTTGAAATCAATAGTAAGAATCTTTCCAACAAGCTAGTTGTCAACCAAGTTGTGAACAAATGTTGTACAACTAAGAGCTTGTTCGGTAGATAATAAAAGTCAATTAAAATTGAAAATATAATCATTTTTTGGTCTCACTCATCTAATAAAA
>CAIGRK010215039.1:0-12117 GCA_903798315.1 Fraxinus greggii
TGTGAAATGTATGAATTATATGTTCAACGAGTGAGTACACATATTAATTAGGTACCCTTCGGCTCTACATCTACTCGTCCTACTGAAATTGCAGATGACGACGTTGAAGTTTTAAATTTATTCGAAAGCATTAACTCATATAGATATAATTCAACTGCATCTGCATGTGGTTCCTCTAGTAGTAGTAGTAGTAGTAGTAGTAGTAGTAGTAGTAGTTTACCTTCCACTGCATATAATCAAACATCGAGCCCAAGTCCAAATGTGTTGCTTGCTGAATTAATTGATTACTTTAATCATAATATGCCTAATAACAAAATAATTAAGAAAAGATCAGAAGAAGTAATTGAATTCTGGTAAAGGTATGAACGACAATGGCCAGTGGTTTATGCGATGGCAAAAGATCTACTAACACCTCTGATTAGCACTGTAGCTTTGGAGTTTGCTTTTAGTGCAAGTAAGAGGATTCTCTCCGAGTTCAGGAGCCGATTAAAAGAAAATATTTTGGAATCAATAATGTGCATGAAGGACTAGGAAGATGCTCATTTTTTACTGCAAGATAAATATGTAGAAATTGCACGTCTCAAGTAAGTGATATTTAATTTAACCATACTCATCAAAAAACATTTAATACCTTCTTAATTTTTTTAAAAAATTGTACACGTAACAAGTTTTTCGCATACAATTTTTAGTTCCGCCTACTCGAAATTAAAGTAGCCAGTCCCAAACCCCGGATAAAGGAGGAGTGTTTATCTTTTTTTTAAAAAAAAAAAAGAAAAATGTTTAGAAATTGTGTATTTGAAAAAATGTTTAGAAAATGTATATATTTTTTTTAAAGGTTTAGAAAATGTATAGTAAACAAAAAAAAAAAAACCAAGCTTGAGAGCTAAAGCTCGGCTTGGCCCACGAGCCACGAGCTCGTGGGTATATAGGTCGAGCCTAGCCACCGCTAGATGTAGGGTTAAAGTATGTTTCATACATATTTGAGGGATCGAAAATACCTAAATTAATGTTGGAAAATAATTTTGCGGTATAGCGAGATGTAATGTTCCTCTAGTAAAGCTACTATATATCTCTAACATGTTTATAGTACTGTGAGCTCATGGATGGATCCTTGCTTCCTCAATGAGACCTTGATGTTTATATAACCTCATATATATCCTTATGACTTTTGACTGTTTCTTGAAATTTTATTTTGGTGTTGCTGCTTTAGCATGTTGCCAATAACTATTATTAATCTGGTTTAATGGGGCATGTTTAGGAAAGCAGTTGATTTAAAGTTGAAGGATTTAAGTAGGAAATGAAAACTATTTTGACCGACATTTATATTTGTATTCACCGGCTGGACAATTATGTTTAACAATTTAGGGTATATGGCACAATTGTGAATACAATGATAAGATGTGGGGTTTAAGTATGTTCCACAAATACTTGAGGGATCGGAAATACTTGTATTAATGTAAGAAAATAAGTTTGGAGTATAGCGAGATGTAATGTTCCTCTAGTAAAGCTACTATATATCTCTAACATGTTTATAGTACTGTGAGCTCTAATATAATCCTTGATCGCATGATCTATTTATCGTATGAATTTTTGTAAGATAGATCTTGAGAAAGATCTAACGTGTGACATTCGTTCTCCCTTGTGGTTCGGATCAAACCTATCATGTGAGAGTGGGAGATGTTAGAAAATATGGATCATTGGTCACTCATGTAGGGTGACCCGACTCACAAGACTTGGTTGGAGGGAGTGACTTGAATTTGGAATTCAAACCTACAACTCTCCATAACCTCCCATAAAATCTCTATTTTTTTGTCTAGCAATGGAGAGGAAAAAAAATGGTTGAAAAATGATGAAAATTCGTATGGAAAATATCCTCAAAATTGAAGGCATCTAGAAGCATTATTTTGGCATGAAAACTCACAAAAATTGGCACTTATGTTGTGGCTAATAATCCCCTTCCATTGTGATCGGGATTAGGACCATTGGAATGCAAGGAAATTGTAGATTTAGAGTTTTGGAAGGTAATGTGATTCAACTATTCAAAAGATCTTGGAATTTATAATTTCAAGTAAATATCTTGATCCAAAATTCATGTTAAAGTATGCTTCGAAATACTTCAGGTCACTTTATTTGTTATAAGTATATTTAATTTCTTACTTTTTTATTATATTTCTATTTAATATGTCTCGTTAACAATAAATATGAAATACTCATATATAAACTATTATTTAATATTACATGTATTTTAAGAAAAATGTAAGAAAAAAATATATTTTCGACAATATTAATTTCCATTTTCTTAATCTACGTGGAAATAGAAACATTTTTGTAGAGCAAATAGAGTACTTCATAAACATTTTAATGTTACAAAGTAGTTCTTTTGCATTACCTTTATTAGAATATGGGTGTGACCTGAATTTTTTATTGAAGATAATTAGGAGTTCTAATTAAAGTTCACATTAAGAAGAATTTTATTTGGAATGTTTATGGAATCCTATTCGAAATCTATTTGACAAATTATAGTTAAAATTCTATTTAGAAACCCTATTGAAAGTTGAAATTTGTGTTAGATTTGAAGAGATCAATAAACTTTTGGGCAATTTATTTCATTTATAACTCTACTTTTAGGGTTTGGATTGTTATATATATATATTGTACTTTAGATTAAGTTAGGCAAATTATAAATAAAAAATTCTTGTATTATTTTTTCATATTATAATAAAATCTTCATTTCCTACAAATTATTTTATTCTTTTGTTCTTGTTATCAATTACTTTATATTGTAGCTATAATTTCATATCGTCTTCGACAAATTGTTATCGACGTTATCTAACTTCTTCCGCTTTTCACAAAAAACCTGTATCAGAGCTTTTGGTGTTGAAATTCTTGGGAAGATTGAGGTTTTGATTAAGTTAATGGCTCAACTTGATCTTTCATGATGGCAACAATGAAGTATGATATTCCGCTATTAGATCGCAATATAAGATTCTATTTGTGGTAGTTAAAAATGCAAGCAGTACTAAAACAAATAGATTTGGACGTCGCATTGTTGGGTTTTGACAATATGCCCCCAACTTGGACTCCGGAAGAGAAACAAATGGGGGATCAAAATGCACTATCTCAAATATATCTTCATCTTTCAAATAATTTTTTTCAAAACGTTTTGAAGGAGAAGTCAACCGCTATTATAGTTAAAATTGAAGCAATTATGAATGACAAAGAGTCTTACTAGCAAATTGCATTTAAAGCAACGTCTATATTCTCATCATATGGCAGACGGTACATCTCTTGAGGATCATCTAACTACTTTAAAGGAAATTGTCGCTGATTTGCAGACCTTAGAGGTTAAATATGACAAAGACTTTGGGATTGATTTTATTGTGTTTTAGTCCGCTTCATATTTGTTGACACAATCTTATATAATCGTGATCTCACCATTGAAAAAGCTTATGATGCTCTATATTCAAGAAGAAGATGATGCATCATGTTGATACTAAGACTCATGGAGATGGGCTTGTTCTTGATGATGGTTATGCAATGGGCAAATTAAGGTCTAACTTCAAAATTTATTGTAAGAATTCGGGACACTTAATTAAGGATTGTTATTATAAGTTGCAAAATAGAGAAATTCCTGCTGCATCTTTTTAGAAGGATAAACAATTAGATACTTCGGGTGAAGCTATTGTTGAAACTTTTCATAGTAATATCTGACTACAACTCCAAACCTAACGAGACTTGGATTTCGATACAGCTTGCACTTTTCATATGAATCCTGATTGTGATTTGTTTTCAACATATGAAGAAGTTTCAGAAGGTATTATGATTGGTAATAATACACCCTGTCAGATAACTGGGATTGGTCAGGTCGGAATAAAGATGTTTCATAGGACGGTTATAACACTTGATGCAATGAGATACGCTCCAATTTTGAAGAGAAATCTTATCTCCTTAAATATTCTTCATTCAAGAGGGCACAGGTATATTGTTGAAAGTGGAGTTCTGAAAGTTAGTATAGAAGTTCGTGTTTTGTTAAAGGGACATAGAAAATCACATTTGTATATCTTGTAGTGTTATACAAAATCTTTAACCAATCGGCGTATTTTAAGAACTCGGGTGGATTTGGAGTTGGATTTTGTACCATTTCAGTCTAATTTGGGGTCTTATTTAAGGAATACATCTCACTTGAATTTAAAAGTTATGGGTAAATCCACATCGCCACCATCCTCGACGGTGTCATTATATTCAGTTGTTAGTAATAGACCCATTTTTTGCCATAAGATTCCACATAAGTATAATTCTGCTAATTTAGTTGATGGTTTAAATGTGGTTAAGGGTGTTGATTCTAGCCAAGATCCTTCTTTTGATACGTTCAGTTGTGATTCTATTACAGAGCTTGTTTTAGCTTTGTTTGGTGGTCATTAGATTACTTTTGCCTCTAGTTGGGATAGCAGAGGTGGATAATATTTTCAGTTGAAATTTTTTCATGGAAAAGTTTGTTGAGTAATGCTACACGTACCTAATGTTTTACCGAATTTTTTACCGAATCGACAAGTGACGGCCCCCTCTTGGGGGGCGCCTGATTCGGTAAAACATTAGGTAAATAATTATGTACAAATAGAATTTTCGAAGTTTGTTTGTGTTTGTGTTTGTGAAGAGTTCAAATTTATTCCTTATAGAGAAATTTGTCTCCAGATTGAGAATTTCTGAAGTTTTGTTCATTACAGTGAAATTCGTGTCAAGGTGGAGATTGTTAAAATTTGGATGTGACATGAATTCTTTATTGAAGATAACTGAAAGTTCTAATTGAAGTGCACATTAAGATATATTCTATTTGTAATGCTTTTGAAATACTATTCGAAGTTTATTTGACAAATTCTAGTTGAAATTCTATTTGAAAACCCAATTAAGAATTGAAATTTGTGTTGGATTCGAAGAGATTAAGATAAAGAAAATTTTGGACATTCTATTTCATCTACAACTTTACTTCTAGGACTTGAATTATTCCTTCTATATATTAAACTCTTTATTGTATTTTAGATTAAGTTAGACAAATCATAAACACAAAAGTTTTGTATTGTTTCTCTATATTTTAACAAAATCTCAATTCTCTGTAAATTATTTTATTCTTGTATTCTTGTGATCAATTATTTTATATTGTAATTATAATCTCGTATCATCTTCAACAAATTGTTATCAGAGTTATCCAGCATCTTCCGCTTTTCACAACCACCTCCACATGGACAAATTTTACATTATAACAATTGCTTGTACCATAAGAGCAAACAAAAAAATTGTATCGAAATAAATAAATATTTTTCTCTTCACATTTTAAGTTTTTAGATTGTGTCATTTAACTAAAATTGAAAAATTTGTTATCAGAGCCAGTAATGCTATGTAGCTTCACTTGGGTTATAACCTTAATTGAGATGGCACTAAATAATATGCTGAATGAAATATGAAATGAAATGACTTATTTAATTATACCTATCATTTAATGTCACATTAACACAACCTAAACTAGAATTGCAACCCCAATAAGGCTTAAATAGCATTACTCTATTAGAGCGAGTTAATTCACAATATAAACCATCAAACAACATTATGTCCCTGTCTATTTCTCATTTTTTATTTATAAAAATGAAAAATATGATCGTTATCCATCACATCAAACAATCAATTTTGAATTTTCATCTCGTGTGAGACTCAATAACGACTATATTTTTCATTCTCATTCTATAATAATGTGGCTTAAACGGGCCCACCAGTAGCTCTTCCTACACCACACACGATAAACCAAAAATTTTGGATTCTTTTGGATACCTCAGAGATGATCATCTGTTAATTACATAAGATGTCCATTTGAAAAAGAGAGAATAATTAGAAAGAAAAAAGAAAGCATTTTAGCAGAGAGGTTATTACAATAGGGAGGGAGAGTCGGGGTTGACAACTATATGCTTGAGCGGGTGATCCACATCAGTACCTCCTGCATGCTTGACGAACTCTGCTGGGGACAAGAAATTCCCGTGGCACACACACATTATCCGCACTTCTGCTCCTTTTCCATATTTGTAGAGTATCCCGTCCACTCTCCTACCATTAGGCCCGTCTCCTTTTGTGAACACGCAAGGCATATCCTCCATCATATTTGCTCCTGTGATATAAGATTTCTTAGACGTATTTTCTCTTGATTTTGAGCCTACTGGTCGATTACTTCCCTCTTGCAAGGACGGAACACTGGCAGGACTCATTTCATCACCACCTGCAGTAGAAAAAGAATAAAGGCATCTTAAAAACTCTAATGTGACAACTGTATGCATCGTGCTGTTGGGAGAATAGAACCTGCAGATATTTCATATAAGAAGCATATTGAAATACTTAGTTGGAACGAAATGGATAATGCAAAAAGACATCAAATTGTCTCTTCTAGCATCCATTGAAACAATAAGCTTCGAAATATTTGTCAGTTTCTTCTCCAGAAGGTTGGTGAAATCTAACCGAACATTAAACTACCTCTGCCTAACCTAATATATTCCATTTTTGGAATTATAATAATTATTACAAAGCCTCAACTAATAGCATGATATATAATAATGACTGAAACTACTCAACAACTATCAAGAGAGAATAAAGAGTATAACAGACACATCCCAGCGCGTAGAGACCTTGTTCATGTTTAAGTAAGCCTCAATCCTTTCTTACTAGACCAATAATAAACATAATCAAGCTGATCCAAAGACGCCCCCCTATAATCCTATATGTAATAGGAGTATTAAGTGGATCCGCAGTCGAGGGATAAGTGTACATTATTAGGCTTCAAATAGTCCAACATTAAAACTCTTATGAATATCTCATTTCAAAAGTGAATCAAGCACCTCAGCGAGAAGGGAGATACATATATCTTTATCATAACATTGGTGGGCAAAAATGTATTTCTAGCCGCAATTCAAAATTGCACGTTGCATAATTTCATTAATAGGCACGCCTGATCCAAAAACATTTCATGTGACCCTAGACAACTGCATATTGTTATTCAAGGTATACTTCTTTAACAATTACACTCTGGTGCCGCTGCCAAGAACTTTTTCCCCACCTGCAAATGTACATTACACTACTCTAATACCTGTCAATACCCACTTGAATTAAGCTTCAGTGCACTAGTAGCACGTTTGGTTCCAATTGGATAGTATTAAGTAAGAAAAAGAAGTTAAGTCTTGTTCATTATTCTGTCCAATCCCATACGCACATTAGAGGTACTTACCTGATAGCTATTTTCTAATCAATATTTGATCTGCATGTTGAAATATATTAGCAGAAGCATGCAAAGCTGTTCTCTCTTACCCCTATCCTGTAGAAATAAAGATTGAACATGGACGAAATAATGGCATTTCAGAATATTTCAAAGCGCTACTTAGATACGTAATTTAGTAGTAAGCTGAACAGAAATCCTAATGACATGACTATCAGCAGATAATACAACTTTAGTGATGCTTCCAGTCCACACTACACACGTTAAAACTAGATCCACCGAGTACATGAATTGGGGGCATTTAATTCTCAGCAAGGCATGCACATGCACAGCTGAACTACAATTGAAGAATAATCTATCAATACAAAAATGTATGTACATACATTTGATTTGATAAAATATAAAATTAAAATTATTGGCACATGAATTTATTGTAATGCAATTAACATGAGATAGTAATCAAGAACATAATAGCCATAACAAATATATATGGACCAAATTCTTTAATGCTGAACAACAAATTATCAGAAAGATTCTTGCATAGAAGTCCTAAAAGAGAATCATAATAAATGGATGTATACCATGAGAGTTGAAATGGTAATATTCTATCACCAGAGACCAAACTCTTGAGCATTATTTTGGAGATATGAACGAACTTTTGAACTTCTGTTTCTATAAAAAGTGAATCAATCTATTAAACTGAATTCAACACAAGCATAAATATGCTTTGAACACCAAAAAATGAGTAACCAAAATGCTCATACCACAGGCATTTTCTTCACACCATGTAGTTAGGATTTAATTGTTAGTAACTCCACCGTGTATATTTATTAGAAAATATGCTACTGATTAAAGATTAGTTCTAGCATTCCCTAATATTGATCTCCTACAACTATTTATTAGAAAAGAAGCAAGTGTACACGGAATGAAATGTAACTTACCCATTCGCCATCTCTAATCTCCTCTAAATAATGACTAATAAAGAAGTGAAGAATTGAATTTACATTACCTAAAATGGACAACTATCTCATAGTATCGTCTTTTGATGGTGAAATGTGATCATATCAGAAATATCTTCAGTGAAGGGCTACTTTAAAATAAACGATTAGAATTTTTTTCACTTCAATTTCAAATGAATGCTCTACGACGATGCATTTTCCTTTCTTGATACTCAACATTATCCTTCGTACCAACAATAAACTTATCAAACAGGATTCTATGAAGTTGCCTGGTCTGTAGTGTTATAAGGTTACATTCATAATATGATACTCCTCAGTCCTTGATGGGGTGCAATACATTAACAAATTACATGGACATAACGAAATATCTTTATGGCACGAATTCACGTTCCAAAAAATAAAGCGTCGCAAGTGTATGCTTGTGAAAGAGTTTCTTTCATACTACCACTATTCTTATTGTCTTTTTCTCATTTTTTTTCAATGTGTCCCTTTTTCAGGTTTTCTCGCTGTTTTCTTTTTTATTGGGAGGATTCATACGAAAGATGCAACCTTTTCCTTCAGATCTGATAACTTAACCTAATGACTATAGCAAATTGAAACTTTGTTATCGAAAGGAATTTCCCAGAGAGTAAAGAAAACCAGAAATTCAAGATTCAGATTAAGATTGACCGGGAAAGACCACTCGCATACAGGAGAATATCTATAGAAAAAAGGTAACTGAAGATTCTGGCACCCTATGCTTCTTTATAACAGTAAATGTGTTAATGTCCTGAAATCAGTGCCAAGGCGATCTAGAACGATTAATTTGTAGTGTAGAGATGAACAACAATCTATAGGAACAATTGTTACAATCATTTTACTCATCACAAATCCTAACTCAATATAAAAACAAAAGTAAGCCTTATGCCCTATATTCAAAAGCTAGCTATGAACTTTCTTGAACACATAATCCAGCCTAGTTACATCTTATCCACAGTCAATGCCGTTAATATATATATATTTCTCCAAAGAACTATAGCTGACAAGTCAATTATTATTTAAACGAAAGAATCAACATCAGAACAATGAAATATATCGATGAAATTTGCCGCATTAAATGTAATGGCCTTTGTGTTTAATGTGATCTTATCAACATAATGTTAGAATTATGTTGGCTGATCAAATTAAGTGGGACGCATTCACAAAGCATTTTGTCAAATCAATCTGTAAAAGACAGCGAAGAGTCAGTAAAGATCAAATCATTAAGTAAAAATACCCAAAGAACACAAGGTTTCTTGTTGCATAATCTGCTCAATATTTATCCCTACAGAGAGGTCAGTTCTGAGGCCATAAAAGTTTACCAACATAAACTCCTCCAATTCTGCTAATTTCTATTCAAACTCCAATCCCAATTGCAAAACATCCTTCTATAACATATGTCAATATGTTTTTTACTTCAACAAAGCAATAAGCCATCAATATCACCAACTTTTCATTTATCTAATTAAATAAATTCTTCTACTCAGGTAGCACTCATTTCACATACATTCTAGTCACCGAAGTTTCAGTTCAAACTTTTCTATCATTAGCTAAATGAAGAATTAATAGCATAAGCAGCAGAATTGAATTATAATGGTAGATTCGATAAAGAAACTAAAATGTAACATCTTATATTTCCTAAAGAGGTGTTCACATTACACAGGGAACAATGGCAAGTAATTTATAAAATGATGACAGTAGGCAGAAATTAAGGGGAAGAAGGAAAGAAAGACGGAAAATGCAAAATCTCAAAACGAGAAGTAAGATGTATACTAAAAACTCATCCTCAATCACAGAGCACAATAGTAAGTAAAATTGAATAATGGTGTAATCCATCTATGGCATTCAGAAAGCACAGTAAGTTGAAATTCATATTACTGAAATCCTATATGAAAATTGATGCCACATTTTGTTACCAACTTAGTATATAATAGGGGATTCAAAGTTTGACTTAGAACAATTCGATTAAATTTGGATTGATTTTCTTGAATTCCAATTCAGCCTTCAGTTCTATGCCACCAAACAAAGTGGAACAGTTATCTCAAACAGGAAACACAGCCTGTCGATATCAAACATCAGTCCCAAAGACAGGTATCAAGAATAACGAAACGCTGGTTATTGTTCAAGAAATATCAATAGAAACTACATATTTCTGAGAAAAATGCCAGCGGAAAACAATAACAAAACTGTAATAACTCAAACAAGGGAATCTCTAGTTGGTTCTAGCAGATTAAATTCGTTTGAAACTTAAATATACATGTAGAAATCAGATTAGAGTTTGAAAGGAATTTCACATTATTTGATTAAAACACGAAATAAGCAAGTAAATATAAGGGAAAAAATTGAAATACCCTGAAGAGGTTTACTCTCCAGTTCAGACATGCTTGAAGAGCTCCCCCCTTGTGATTCCAATGACCCTTGCGACGTTTGTTTCCCGGATCCTTTCATCTCACCACTACCCTTCCCTTTTGGCACTGTTACATCAATCCCCCCTCCAAGAAGGGCCTGTCTAGCAGAAGCAGCAGTCCATGAAGACAGTCGGACTGGCGGCCCTGCCCATCTTTTCGCTGCAGCCAAACACTTATCTCTATCCAATTTCGCCCTCAAATTCACCTCAATTTCTCTCTTCTCCTCCAAAATCAAATTTCCACCACCACTGCCGCTGCCTTCTTTGTCACCCTTCAATATCCTCTGCTTCTCCGACCTCCTCCTCTTAGCCTCCATTCTTCTCAAGGTCTGTAACTCCTTCCTCTTCCGCCACTCCTCCTCTGTCTCTACGGGCAATGAAGAGGTCCTTACCAGGCTGTTGTACACGACCGGTGGTGCCACCGCATCATTATCATCTTTCACCAATGGTAAACACTCCGCTATAGAAGAGGACCTCACCAACTTCTTAGAACTCTTGTCTACACCAAATCGGCCCCCCAGTGACAACCCAAGATTCAACTCAATCTCCTCATCCTCCTCTTTCGCTGCCTCGTATTCGCTACTACTACCCATAAACCTCTGCAATAAGTCCCTTGAAAATATATTTCTTGCAATCTCCAGAGAAAGATTCTCCATATTTGCAGCTCTAAACTCCCTCTTGCTATCATCACCATCCCCCATAGGATACACAAAAATCCCCACCCCAAGAACACTATATAAAAAACTACTTCAACTACATGGAGACCTGTATTCATAATTATGCAGTCCATGATACGAATCACAAGTGCCCTGATGGAAAATTTTGATCTTTGACTCCATATTAACTTTCTTTGCCTCCAAAATAAATTAAAAACCACACAGACTTCGGGCAAGATTTTGAGATTTGAAGTTTCCTACAACAAGAAGCTCCAAAATTAAGACTAATAGTCACTCATAAACCAGAAATGAACAAAATACATAAATAAATACTGGTTTGTGTTCTTAATTATGAGTAAATATTCAAAATAAGGCAAAGAAATTATTGGGGAAAGAGAGGGTGAAGCAATGTAGAGAGAGTCTTGACTTGCTGCGCCAATAGACACCGGGAGGAAAAACCAGAGTATGGAAGATGGAGGATGTGAATAGTCTAAAATGCCCTTTGTTTAGTAGAGAATGTGGGGACAAAGAAAGTACTAAGAAAGGACAAGTGCCGGAAGTGAGAGAGGGTTCAGGTTGACACGTGGATCTGGCGGATAGCCATTTTTCAACGATATGCAAAGCCCCGTTTTTCATCCTTTACCAAAAAAAAAAAAAAATTGTTTGCTACAATATCATTTTTCCACCACACATTCACATAATAAAATATTTTATACACAAATCAATAAAATTCCTTTACTTTTTAACTATACATTCTCCAAAAAATACTATTCCATAACCCATTATTCCCAAATAAATTCTACCAAACATACTCAAAATGTTATAGATACA
>CAIGRK010215095.1:0-12795 GCA_903798315.1 Fraxinus greggii
ATTCTATCAAACAGGCTCTTAAATGCTTGTTTTTATGTAATTTCCTTTTTTTGCCCTTTCAAATCTGGATCAAGTTTTAAGCTGGCTGGTCCGCTATAATTTGTAACTTTAAAATATTGGAACTTTACAATATTGGACCGTTGCCTTTGTACCACTCAGTATTGGGAAAGTTTCATAAGTAACCCAAAAAACCAAACTAGTTCCTGCACTATAGTCCAACTCTTCATTTTTACCAAAATACTGTTTTTCTCACTTTTGTTTTGCACACAGTGTTAAAATTTTTTGTAACACGTTATATTTCTAACACTTTGGTTCTATATTCCACGACTAATTCTACCACCACCGTCGTCCCTGTTGCGACCAATACAAACGACATTGCATATCATCTCACCACTAATAAAAACCACCACAAAAACCATAATGTCCACCATTCGCAATCATTACCACCGCCACAATTTCTCCTCCTTTTTATCCAAAAATTCCACTATTTCTAGCACCCGATCTCACCGCCATCACCATTGCCATCACCATCATTGTCGCCACCAACATAGAAAACACTCAGAATAAACAAGGCAAAAAGGTTGTGGACAGTGGTAGTTGGTGAAGTTGGGAATGTGGGGGATAGTTGTGTTGGTTTTTAATTTGTCATGTGGGCCTAAATATATAATAAGTGTGTATTAAAGATTAATTAAAGTAATCTAATGAATGAGTAAAGTTATAAGCTTTGGACATCTAAATAAAGTATGGACTTAATTATGTGTAGAGACCGAATTCATTAGAACTGTATTTGACGATGAGTCGAATACATATGAAAATATAAATAGGGTTATGGTCCACAATTCATGTTTGATTCTCATTTTTTGTGTCCTCCAATTGACACAATAATACAAGAGAAAACATATTGAAGAGGAAAATTCAAAATCTACATCAAGAACATGAAATCAATAACCAAGAAGAAGGAATTGAGACATCAAGATTATTGAGTAAGAAGCCAAAGTCAAGAATAAGAATTCAAGAATAAAAAAAGGTAATATTTAAGATTAATATTTAAAAAAACCAAATATGAAGAGATTGCAATTGATCTCCAAGATTCAAGATTTGGAATCATGATTCCAATAAATTATGATATGTTTCGCATTTAATAATTCTCTTGATGATTTGATGTGGAGGATTTTAACAATAAAGTAATTATATTTTCAAATTCTTGAAATTTATAATTTTAATAAAATCTAACAAGTTGTGGTTAGTGACATCGGGATAGCACCATTACATTTATTTAGAATTTTCAATGTTTTGAATAATGAATTTTTGAAAAATGTGATTAAAAAATAGAGAAAACTTTTGAGTTTATGTGTAAAATATTTTATTGTGTGAATGTGTGGGTAAAAATGAATATTTAGAAAAAAAAGAATTTTGAAAGAAAAGATGTGGCTCACTGGAGTCCGCTCCACCACGTCCGTGTTAGTGTTCATTGGGCTTTTGCGCAAGGGAATTACAGAAACAATATGACAAAAACAGCATGACATAATTTCAATTACAATATTTATAACCAAAGCAAGTTGACCAGTACGAGCCAAGCCCATACTATGCATAAAGACTATTTTTTTTTTTTTGTTTTATACACAGGTGTCCATCTTCGACGACTAATCTTGTGGACTATGTCTTGACCCCTCAAGACACAGACCAGGTAAACAGTGGGATGTGCCCCAATCTGGCCAGTGTCCGAACCCCCTCCACTGATCTGCCAAAGTGTCAAGCGGATCAACACATGTTTGCACCTTGCCTTCCAGGAGAACTCCTGCCTTCCAGGATAAATCTTGCCTTTCAGGAGAAAGTCTGCCCTCCAAGAGCCTCACGGATCAAACCTCCGATCTCTGAACTGCCAGCAACAAAGAGCCCCATCTTTTGTCAGTTGGGATGACTAGGGTCCAAGACTCTAGTTTTTGTTAGTCCTTAGATGGAGAGAGGGAAAAATAAATAAATAAATAATACACTTTTTTTGACATTATAAGTGTAGGCAAGTGTGTGTAGAGTGAAAAATTGTCAAAAAATTTAAACTGTCCAATAGTTTGTTGTCACGTGGTAAAATATAAAAAATAATGTAAAGTATGATGTACATGTAGCATGATTGAAAAAAAATTTATATTTCTAAAGTTAACATGCTTAGACCATTTACACCAAATTTAATGTAATTTTACATCAAATTTGGTGTAATTTGGTTTTCCCTCTCCAATGGTTACATTAAATTTTACACTAAATTTTATGTAAAAATTACACTAAATTTGGTATAAATCATTGGAGATCAATATACACTAAATTTTATTTTGAATTATTTTATATCATATTGGATCGAACTCTACGTGAATTTTTTTTTTTTTCAAAATGAAAAAATAAGAATTTTGTTTTAGAAAAAATGTCAACAACAAGGAGAAGGATTTCAAATTACCTCGGTTATTTTGGTGAATATTTTGACGATTTTGGTGAAATTGTTGTTTTAGTTAAATGTCGTATTGTACTTTAATTTATGTTTTTAATATATGTATGTTGTTCCAGTACTAATTTATTAATTATCAAATTTATAACTTTTGACTTTTGATGAATCATTTCAATTTATTATTGAAATAATTATTACTTATTAAATTAATTATTAAATAAAAATAATTATCATATTAAAATAATTATGAATCAATTAAAATCTATTAATACTAAAATATTGAGAACATAGATGGAAGAAACAATTTTTATAAAGTGTGAACAAAGACAACGTGGGTTAAATGAAAATTCGAGTGTAAATTAGCATCTTCAAAATCACTTTTACATTTCATAAATTTAAATCCAAATTATGTTCTAATGAAAAGATGTTTAAAAAAAAAAAATGGAACCTTTGTCTCTTGTAGGTCCCATGGTAGATGTAAAAAAGCATATGTAAACTTACCCATTTTTTTTTCTTTCTTTGAAAAATGCACTTTACATTTCTTTTACATCTCTCCATCGAAAAGATTTATAAGTATTTTAAAGATTTAAGTCACAATTTAGATCTAATATAAATACTTTTATTCAGGACAAGATTGTGTTTCATCCGTGACGATTATCATAAGTTTAGTCGACAATGAATTTCTTGATTTATCGTCCAATGTATCTCAATGGCAATCGTAATTTTGTGGTATTGTGTCTCTCTTTTATCTTCTTATATATGTATGGTGGGCTTATGCATGCAGAAGCACAAGATACCAGATGCTGACTTTAAACCACAAGAGTGAAAAAATCTTGAGCAATTGCCTGCTAAATTTGCCTTGTAGTCTAGGTATTGTCATTTTCTTTACCAGGTCATGTGCCCTACCTCATTTAATTCACCCTGCACTTACATATTACTCGTTGTACTTATTGCCCAACCCCATTTACATATGAATAATGCTGTTCATAGTGAATATTATCGGTAGCAGTCCTACGTGACATACACATGATAATTCGTTATTTGATGTATGAGACAATAAAAATTACAGCATTAATATATCAAATGACAAAATGTCTTGTCTATGTTACGTATGATGACTACCTATAGTTTTCACTATGAATAACGTTACTCTTTAACCTTGATGCTACTCATCTATGAAGATATTACACTTGTCAATTTTTTAATAAAGAAAAAATAAAATATTTTTTTTTAGTTTAATCAATTTAGGTGGCACATTTTAATAATTACGAAATAAAATATAGCACAAGGAAGATAAACTTACCATGTCTGAGGACGGTGAATACTTTGAAAATCATAAGGAAACTACCACTTTATGCACCTTAATTATATCCTTGTCAACTTATGTCAACAAGCATCTCTCTGATTCCTAACTTCTTTCAAATTTCCTACTTGAGTAAATTTATAACCATACACCAAATTTGAAAAGTACATAGTTACATTTTCGTCTACATGAATGTATCTAAAAGTGCCCCAACATTTTCACTTATCTTCGAGCAGAAAGACGATTCTTCTACTCTAACATTACTTGCAACCGTCACCTTGAGTATAGACTGTGGATTTGAGAGACATCTTTAAAAGTATCCAAAATCATATTGTTCGAATCATCTACAATATTTTTGTACATTTGTCTCTCTAATATCAAGACCACGATCACCTTGCTCCATTATTGCGATATGCCACGTACACTCCACTCTGGTGCACCAACGACATTTCTGCCTTGACTCCCAACGACTTAATTGATTGAACTAACCTCTTATTTGTTTGCTTGTTTACCTTCTCACTTTTTAGTCGATACGCTTTTAATAAGTTTAACTAAGTCCTCCATAGCATTTTGAATGATTAAGCTAGCTGTTAGAGTTGGGCTCATAAATTTTGCTTCATTTTTAATGGAGTCCAGCCTTCTCTGCACATTCAATATCGGTCCCTACAACTTTTAGCTATTGCAATTTGGTCACTGGATTTTCTAGATTATGTACACGAGTCCCTAAATTTCCAAATTTTGTAATTTGATCCCTAGATTTACTAGTTCTTGTATACTTGTCCCTAAAAACCGAATGCAATATGCCTAGAGCAGATGTGCTCAAAATAAAATTTGAATGAATATATCTGATCCCTTGGGATAATTTAAACTTTTCGATAAGATGAATAATATGTTGCACACTACTCGACAATTTCTAAAGATTAAAAATGGACAAGATTTTTCCCCCTTTTATTAAACATCATACGATTTTATCTACCTCGTTGAAGGTTTCCTTAGTGCACGCACGTACGAAGGAAACTGACTGAAATTAAGAATAGGTGAGAGATGAAATGAGCAAGAAAATTAATGCTATAATAGGTAGAAAAGTATAGTGAAAATCCTTTTTTTTTTCACTTATAATTAATACATAGAAATCAAAGCTTTTCATTGACATATTAATTAATTTACAATATGTATATAAATTTATTTCGATCCTAAATTTAGTAACTAGTATATTGATTTCCTATTTGACCCTATTTTTTAAAATTCATTTTCTACAATATATTTCGTGATATTCATAATTTTTATGAACTTTTTAGTCGCACATTTCATCAGCTTTTATTAAAATTTAATAAAAATATAATTTTTAACTAAATCAAATATGGACTAAATACGAAAAAAAAAATTATTATTTCTTCAACGAAAAATAAATCAGAGCATTGAAACAATTTCCCTTGGTACTTTCTCTTTCACCTGCTTTCCCCCTCCATGGAAAAGACCCTAACCATAACCCTTCTGTCTTTCCTCAATCTCCTTTCAACTTATTAAAATTTCGGCAGTCTTAATGAAATTTATAATAATAAAATAATATTATCCCGTTTTCTTTAATTACAAGTACATATTTGTTCACATGATATTTTTAAAAGAACCATGCTGGTCGTACAGGACCACACCAGCAAAACTCTTTTTACAAACTTATTATTCGTAAGATAGGTTTTTTTTTTTAACGATTACGACGACGAGAACGAGAGGGAGGAGGAGTTGTCTTCATATGCTAACCCTAGTTGAGCTAAGGTGTCGTTTTCCTTTTCAGTCAATTTTGTTGCCTTCGTATTTATGACTGGAATTTTCACAGAAATAAACATTTTTAAATTCTAACTTCGAATCCTCCCTTGTCAAAAATCCAACTCACTTCACCATCTACCCTCAACTCCAATTCCTTCATTAGGAGACTCAGCTATTTCTCTCTCTGCATATATATTAGAGAGAGAGAGAGAGAGAGAGAGAGAGAGAGAGAGAGAGAGAGAGAGAGAGAGAGAGAGAGAGAGAGAGCATCTGTGTAAACAAGCCCTACTCCTGTCAACATATATAGATCTGCCAGTGTGAATGTTGCTATAATCTAGCATTTCATCGATTTATCCAACATGGTCTAAAATCATTTTATGGCAATCTTTTTCATATCCACATTCTACAATTCAATCCATCATTCATGAAATGTTACATCAAGATCAGCAAGAAATTTCCAGTTTCAAGCAAATACAAATCCATCGTTTTAATGCATTGATATATATATAAATAGTCAACTGAAAATGGTGCACTCTCTATTCAGTTTCATGCATATTAATTCTTCAACGGAAGGAACTCAAAAAACTGGTAAGAAGCGAATTCAGAATTCATGGCTGCAGCCGATATCTCAGTCTCATTCTCTGCTACACATTCATTGTTATCGCTATAGCCATGGCCGCTTTGAAGAGGAAACAATTGAAGGGTCTGGAATTCTTGGCCTCGGGTTCCGATAAGAAGATCAGAATCTTGAGATTTCATAACCTTTGGATAAATTTCTTTTACTGTTAATGGACAAGAAGTAGATGTAACACCAGTAGTAGGGTTCATTAGGTTGGTAGGAGATGGTGAACAGGACAAATGCATCATTTCCCACGTGGCATTCCTTTCTACCAGGCTCCTCCTTTGTTGTAATTCAGCAGCCTCATCGAACTGTACCCATCCATCTGATTTACATTCTGCTTCTGCTGCTTTTGTTGACCATTGTGTTGAAAGGGTTTTCTGATAATTAAATGCATGCTAATAGTTTAAATATAAAATGAGAAAACACCATAAAACTCTCAAAATAGAATGTTGAATACAAGTGTGGGACAATTTATTGAACAGTATTTTAGCTTTTTTATTCTCTATGTACCAAACAAGCCATGTAGATTGACCAATGACGTGGCCCCCTCTCCCCCCTACATTCAGTGGTTTTCTAATAATTAGAGGCCAAATGGGAAAATATTGTTAAAAATGTTGAGAATTATAAACCCTATTAACAAGAGCAGTAAAGTCATAGAAAGAAAATAGATAAAAAAACAAGATTTACATAGATTCCCCCTAATTGTAAATTAAATACTCTCCTGCCTCTGTAATAATTTACCATGTTTAAAAAAAGTTTAAAGAGAAATTGTACTTTCTAAATTCTCTAACTTCCTTCGTATAGCGACAATAATTAGGTTCTCAACTGACAAAAACTCTAAAGATAGATTGAAACATAACACAAGACATGATTGAGGAACACAAAGTCAGTATGCGAAAGAAGTTAGATATGTTACATAACACAAAGTAATTACACGAGATATGTTACATATAACTATCAAATAAGATTTCACTTTCTTTTGACCATATACACAATATTAGTAATGTCCAATATTGATCTAAAAACTAATTCATCAGAAGTACAGTGTATAGGGATTTAATGGTCATTCAAAAGTTAAGATCAGACAGTACTATGGGTTCCCATATCGATTTTCCAAATGAAATGAATAAGCACAGCACCCAAAAACCCTAGCATTGTTTCATAACAATAGCTGCCCCGACAAAAAGGAAGATATGCAGCTTTTGGACCCTTTTAATTTCCCAACAAACAAAAACAAAGATTTTGATACTTCTATCTATAAAAAAACCTAATTCTTACATGATGATCATGTAATCATGTCGTAATTATTAGAAAATTAGAGGAATCTAATTGCTTTTTCGGAGACACTGAAGTTTCTTAATTCTGAGTTAAGTAAAAGGGGGAATTTTTTTCGCAAATAAAGACAAATGGGAAAGAGGAAACAGACCTCCGCAATTGCACTACAGTATGTAGGAGATTTCCAATTTTTGATCTGTTCACCTTCAAATCCTGTCCTGTTTGCGTCTTTAGACAGAAAGAATAACAAAAGGAAGGTAACTTTATAACTTAAGAAACAATCGGAATCAGGAAAAAAAAAAAAAGCAAAACAAATCAAACAAACACATTGCAAAAGGCTAATGCATGTTAAACAACTCTTCATCTTTCTGTCTCTCTTCTCTCATGCATGAATATTGATGATTCTGTATCTTCCATCAACTTAAAAGCTTTCGAAGAGATATCCTAAAAGTTTAAGTCATTTATTCGGAGACGGATTTATTTATCTAAATTATGTCTTTAACATGCCTGACTTTATATGTAGGTCGAATTTATTTTTCCCGTGCAACTTAAGATCTTTGCTTATAATGATACTACGTGTATAAAAGTTTATGCCGTTAGAGGGGATTTACATGGGTATATTTTTTATGTTTTGACTTGAGAACGTGTATGAAACTAAGTGCACAAAATCTAGTAATAATTTCCTTAAACTGATTTGTACCTGTAGATTCTTTCTTGTCACCATTCTCCATGTTATTACGGGGTGGCTCATTATCAGAAACAGATTCCAGCTGACGGCGGCGTTTCTGCCTCTCTCTAGCTTTATGATTCTGAAACCAGTAGAATACATTCTTCCCTTCAATCTTGCCATATCGTCGAAGTTGTGCAGTAATGTGCTGAATTTGCTCGGCCGAAGGAGTTCTAGTGCCCCGTCGATACAGTTCTTCGAGGGTTTGTAGCTGCTCTGGTGTAGGATTCCAGCGTGAGCTCGCTACAACCTGCTGCATATTGAACTCTCTCTTATTTTTCTCAGTCACGCCTGCTGAAATAAATAGCAAAACGCCATTATACGTACATACAACGCATAGACATAGAAAAAAATACTTACAAATATGGTGATTTAGAGAGAGCAGATCAGTGCCATTCATACGGCTGAAGCATTGAGGGTTTGTGATAGCGATGGTAGAAGTTGAAGCAGGTCTCGGCGCGAGTGGCCGAAATTTCCAGCTGTTAAATGAATCCGGAATGCTATCAAAATCTCCTCCATCGTTGTATCCCATCATCCACATCGTCAATAGGGTTTTAAAATACAAAGACAGAAGGCCTTCAAGAAGCCAAAATACTGGTGAAATAGAGATAGTTTCTTGATGAAAAATCGAAATGGGGCGTTTTAGTCTGAGATGAAAACAAAGGTTATTTTGAGTTCCAGAGAGAGAGAAAGATAGAGATTGAACGGTGGAGACAGAAAGAAAAAGGGAACAGGGAAGGAATGGTGTTGGTTTAAATTGAAACAAAGCTAGTAAGACAATAGGGTTGACTAGGCTACATCTCAAGGCAGATAGATGTATAGATATAGATCGGCTATTTAGAGAGAGGACTGTGAACGGGGGAAAATCATCCAAAGGGAGGGGAGACAAATAAAAGAAAAGAAAGGGAGAGAAGAGAGCGTGGAATTCTGGGAGTTATCGGTATATGTGAAGTAAAAACGACGTGACGATGATGAGGGTTATCATAAGGCTCATCACCTCTTTACAGTATCATTTATTGTTCTTCTTCTGTCCAGTGCCTTTCACACTTATTCTCAATCCAAACTGCCCCTCTCCTTCCTCTGCCTCCCCTATGTGTGTGTCTAATGTGTGAGTGTGAGAGAGAGAGAGAGAGAAGAACGTACGGTCTCTGTAAAAATTTCTTTGACAGCCTTAGATCCACGGTAAACTTACCTTGTTTTCTTGGATGATTTTATTTGTAATGTACATTATCAATTTCTACGAAGTCGGATGTTGACATGCTTATTTGATTTTTAAATTAATTTAAACTTCAATTAATTGAGTGAATTTCTACCCTTGTATTTGATTTTTGTAGACTAATTCCAGGTTTGAGCCACATTCTCCGAATTTTTTTTCAAATTCATTTCAACCACACATTCTCTCAATTATAAAACAATTTTGCATGAAAATTCAATTTTTCCCTTACTTTTTAATCACATAATTATAATTATAAAAATGATAATAATAATCACTATTTCAAAATTTATTTCCTGAAAGTTGGGGCTCGAAAGGGCTTAAATCTCGATTGATGAAAAATGAAGAAAGTTTGGACATAAAAGAACCAAAAGACGTAAAACAATGAACTTACATGTGGAGTATGTGAAGGAATTAGAGCTTGAAAGTTTGATACATATATAGATCACCACATGAAAAATGATATGAAAAGATAATTGAATTTGGATTTTTAACTCAAAAAATGAATTGCATTTCAGAGTTGTCGATCAAATTTATGCGCATTCGAAATCAGGTAGCAGAACCGATTGCAAATGCAACTATGCGCAATGTGTGCGAACCCTAGGTGGTAATATTAGAGGCTTCTCTGTATTTTGCAATAAGCCTTGGCGTAAACCCTGAGTGAAGTGATCAAAAAATTTTGTTCTTCTCGTTTTTGTCTTATTTTGTTGAGTGAACTCTATAATTTTAGTCAATGTTTTGATCCTTTTTTAATACTTAGCCCATGTTTCTTTAGTCGTTAAAAATGAATTTAAAGAAAAATAAATTTTAGCGAATAAGTGCCTAATAGAGGCTTAATACTTCTAATGCAACAAGGAGCATTTTAATAAACGAGCCTAAAAGCGTGGAATTCAATACTAATAGCAGGATTAGAGTGCTTAAAAATTGCTTTTATTGAAAGTTACTTTTTCCTAGAAAGTAACCTTCAAGCATAGTCGAACATAGCATGCCCAACTTATTTCCAACTTAAATATTAACTCGAAATTCTCCAATAAAATACACAAATGTTATATATATATAAATACCCAACCAAACTAAGCATGACATTACCTCCACATGAATGTAGAGTCACGCCATATAGTTATTATTGTCCTTTCATATGAATATGATATGATGCAAGAGAAGAGTGAATAAGACCTTTACGTGCCAACAAAATCACAGTGTCCCATATGGAATCTTGTCAGCGTGCAATTCTAATAAATTCGTGTTCCCGATTATTGTGCTACTCACTCCAAAGCGTGACCATTATGAGGAAATCATATCGAATATATACGTATGCATGCAGTGACGGACCCAGCACAAAAGTTCAGCACTAACGGACCGAATATTGTTCGTTGTTTATTAATATTTAATTAAATAATGTTAAAAAATATTTAATATATATGTAAATACACTAAAACTTAAAATTTATACATATATGAAAATATAATCCATACAATCCAAAATCATCTTGTAAGTATGCCACATATTAGGATTATATGACTCAAGAGGAGATGTTTCTATGAATCAAAAACAAGATCATCCACATTAAATTGAGCATGAGACTCATTTGTGTTATTTAACAATTCATGTGCTCTACTAGAAGCAATGCGCGGAAGTAGATGCACACCTAGAAGTAGAAGAACTAGTTATGGACATCTGTTTCGATTGAAAAAATCGTTCCATAATCTGCAAAAATCGTTTCAATTAAAACGGTATCAATCTAATAAGTAATAAGTAGTTAAAACTTAAAATCACACAAACAATCCAACACTCGTTACACTCCAACTGTCCAATCCGACAACATGCAAGATCTAACATCTTGACAAATCCCAAATTCATCCATAGTTCTCACTTTTCACTAATCACTAACTAGAAATCACTACTCATTAGCTATTAGTGTAGAATAAGTACAATTCATATCATACAACCCAATTACACCTCTTTCTTTTCTATGTAAAAACTCACCCAGATTTTTTCAATAAACCGTTAATCAAGTCGACCAACTTTTCGTCTAAATCTCTCTCTTTAGTGAAATCTGAGAAAAAGAAGAATAGGGGAGTGGGTGTGGAATTTGAGAAGAATATAAGACATCCATTGTCTACCCAACTGCTATCTGTTCCATTTCCAAAGACTTGATTTTTAGTATTAATAATAGTCAAGAATTTTCAATGGAGTTTTCTTGAACAAACTTCCCATTCTGTCTGGCTGTCGGCGGGAAAGACAGAAACTTTGTTTAGCCCGAGGTTCAGATCAGTGGCAGCCATGGCCGGTTGGGATGAAGAGGAACTGCTCGTCGCCAGTCTTGTTAAAAACACCCCAGATCGCCAAATCAAACACAAGAAATGATCCAATTTACAAAATATCAAGACCCCACCTACAAATTCAACAAGGTATTAACTGTACTTGGGATCCATTCATGTAAATAATTTTCGTTTTCCAGATTCATCCACCGGTGTTTGCTTTATCTTTTTGAGGAATCACCTATTGTTCTTTTTAATTTCCAGAAAACGCAGGGCTCAGAGGAGGAGTCTTACTGAAAAATTGCCCAAAGTGAAAATATGGTTTTCTTCTTCCCTTCTTCTTTCTGCAAAAGCACCCTACACCCGGTGTATTGAAAACTCCGACGGATCCAGCATGGACGGTTTCGCCCCCTCGTCGGGTGTTGGGTCCACCCCTATATGTGTGTGTGTGTGTGTGAATTATATAGTATTGAATAATACTAGTAGGAGATAATCTTAAAACATTGTCTCTTGTACTATTTCGCCCATGTTCAGTTTTTTTTTTTTTGAATCAATTTTTAGTAAATTTTAATAAAAATTGATTAAACGCGTGTTTAAAAAATTGATAAAATTTGTGAGTCTATGAAATTTGTAATTGAAAATTTAGTTAAAAGAAATATAAGTTTAAAAAAAAAAACCGGGCCAAAGAAGGGATTAATACTTTCAAATTTTAAGTACCAAATTTCTACTTAGAATATTGACGAACTATAGATATGGGTTGAAATTTATCTAATGCAGCATGCTGTGTGTATTGTTACCCTGAATTATGATGCCATGTGAGGTTCACGTGATTTTTTTTTTAAACTTTGTATTTGAAGGAACTTGTTAAAAAGGACTAAATTTGAAGATGGGGCAAAATTAGATATAGGTGCTAAACATTGAGGACCAAAAGTACAAAATATATTTACATCTATCTAGTGAAAAATCATTGATTTCGAAAAAATATCACTATTTTGAACAAAATATTTATTCATAATTGAACGGTTTTGGTAAACTTAGTGGAGTCGAGTCAACCAATTATAGGCTATATGTTAACCATTTAGGCAAAAGAAAAAATCAATGAGTCGAGTCAACCAATTATAGGGTATGCGTTAACCATTTAAGCAAAAGAAAAGATCAATCTACTCGTTCCTATTTGGTTTAGTTTAAAAAGTTGA
>CAIGRK010215107.1:0-13825 GCA_903798315.1 Fraxinus greggii
CGGCTCGTTTGACACCACTACATGTTGCCCAACTTTCGCTTGAGTGCACTATTTTTCGGAAAATTTTAATTCGCGTTTTTAAGGCTTTTTCTAAACCTAAACTATAAATACTAGCAAGTCTCTAAAAGTTTTTTCTTAAGGTTGATCATTGAGAAAATACTTACTGCTTCATATCTTCTTCATCAAATAAGATTTCAACCTTCATGTTTTGATTTGTTCTTGCCATTGAAAATTTCAAACCTATAATCCAAATACCAAACTGCTACTTCCTACACATCTGTCAGAGTTCTGAAAGTCAAGGAAATGTTACTGGAATTCCAGTTTTTGGAGAACGGGAGTTCTTCTTGATCCACAGGAGATAGACGAAATTATAAAGCTGGGAGTTGGTACAAGAATACGCAATCCAGGAGGGCAGTGAGAATTGCAGTCAAGAGGTCTGAAAGTACTAGTGGTAGTCGTGTCTGGTGTATTGTAAGTTTATAATTCGTTTATAGTAGATTCTTGACTGGCGAATTTCTCGGAGTTTTTACCTAGTTGGGGTTGCTCCACGATCATTCTGGTTGTTTATTTATTGCTTTCATATAACCGTGGCAATTCGAATTAGGAAAATTAACTTAATTGATTAACCATTTAGAGATAATTAATGTTGACTTGTTGCTGTTACTTTTTAATTCCGCATAATCACCTATTCACTCCCTCTAGGTGTACTTTGGGTCGAATCTCGTACTTTCAACATGTTATCACTTTCCATCTGTCCTCTTGGAATAGTCATGTCCTTGTGGTTGACAATGACTTTCTCTAACTATGCCATCCTAACATCATCTCTGATGTTAGGATCATATGACTCAATAGGGGGCATTTCCCTAGATCAAATACAAGATCATCCGAATTGAATTGAGCCCGAGACTTTTTCGTGTTATTTAACACATTGGCTGCTCGACTAGAAGTGATGGCAGGATTAGATGCACCTCTAGAACAGGAAGGAACAAGTATGAACTTCCGTTTCGGTTGAAAAAATCGTTCCATAATCTGCAATTACAAAATGCCCCAATTTATTTTTCAATTGCAATTGATTTAAAAAGTAGAGTACAAATTATTTGAATTGAGATCGTAATTCCCAAATGGGCCAAATCATAAATCACAACTCAACGACTCATTAATGGTAAATTAAAATTCATTATTCAAACAACAGTGCAACATAAATTATTTATCCCAAATCACAAATTCACAAATAAGTGAAATCACAATTCTCATTTCAAATTTTCAATGCCAAATTTCTAATTAATTCATTATTCATACAACATAAATCATGATTTCAGTCCGTAAGGATCATAACTCATAAATAGAAAATAACACCAAAATAAAAAATAAAAAAATCAGAAAATAGAAAACTCACGGGCTAACAGGCGATCGGTCGGCAGGCTACAGCCTGTCACTGGACCTTCCGACTTCTGACACCGGCATGTCTAGTTGGACTGGTGTTGGTGGAGGAGTCACTGGCGGGCGGGAGAAGAAGGATGAGTCGCCATATAACCTTTATTATTATTATTGTCGGATCAAAAGTCAGACGTAAATAATAAAACATTGGTATATTTATTTAAATCACCTACTATCCAAACCCCTTTTTTAGGGAGCCACTATTTACATCCACTATTATTATATCAATTAAACCATTTGTAAAGAAAAAATTCATCTGTAAAAATACCAGAATACTCACATGGGGTGGACCCCAGGTGAATAAAATATTTTTATAAAAAATGGGGCCCACCCCCATGTATGTGTTCTGTTATTTTTACAGATGAATTTTTTCTGTAACAGTAACATTGTTCTTATTATATATCTATCCCCCTCTTTATATATTCCTATTAAAGGTTCAATTTTGGTTTTTTAAATACTATGTCCATTCCCGTTACCTATAACATAAACCTTCTCACAATTCAATAAATTAATTAATTCTATAGACAATGTGAAATACTCTCTATTTATTTTATTTAAATCGAACATAATAACTTGAAAGAATTCTAACATTTATTCCATTAAAAGCAAAAAAAATTGATCAAAGAAACGTTGACAACCATAAAAACATGACAAAGAGGTAATTTTCTACAAAATATTGAAAAACAAGTCTGTCTTACTTTTCTTGTCTACCATGAAAATTTTACCAAAGTTTAACATGAAATGGAATAAGACATTATAGAAGTTCCTTTACTTATAAACTCACTCGTCTTACATGACTATCGAGAACAAGTTAAAATATGACAAACCATTGTAACAACAGAAATTTTTGTTTTCGACATTTTATCTTTGATTATAGAAGGACATTAGAAACTTTTTTATAATCAATTGGTAATAAAACCAATCACATATGTACGATGCATGTCACAACTGGATGATTGATTATCTGGTCAGTTGCCCATTAACAACCATGATTAATTATATATGATTTCTTTGTTAATCGGATTGATTTGTTGCTAATTGTCTGGCTGCCATGCAATTTGTATATGTAATTGGTTGTGCAAATGGTCATAAAGTGGACATATTTCCAAGTCTCTCAGGGTCCTAGAGGGGGCATGATCTTTTACAAAGGATCCTGTTCTATGAGTCGATCTAGAATCTTCATATATTGCTATGTCAGTATGTATTGGCTCTAACAATATTTCTTTCATTGTTGCTTTGGCTTTAGTTGAAGATGATATTTTATAAATATTAGAGTTTTAGTTAAACATAAATTCCAAAAGAATATAAAATGATCCAAAAAAAATTAATAAAAACAAAAATTTGTGGATGGATTTAGAATGATATATTTTTATTTAATTTTATATATGTCTACTTAAGTAAATTTACATAAAATTAAAAATAAAATATAATTTTCTTTTTAAAAGTAGATATATATGATGGAGGTAAATAACGGCTCTTTTTTTTTTTTTTGCTTTTTTTTTTATTATTCCTTTTCAATTGAAAAATGATATAATATCTAAAGTCTGATTTTGAGTTCGTTGACTCAAAATTGAGCAGACTACTTTAAGACTTTGCCCCTAACCGTTTTTACAAAATTCTTTGTTTTTAACTATACATTAAATCCAATTTTTTTAACTGCATATTCTTCAAATAATCGCTATTCTAAAACTCATTTTTCTCAATAAACTATTTATAATGGTAGTCAAACAAGGGATTTGGTTTAGTTTGGTCCATATCTTCTTCGCAACTCTCCTTGAGTCTTTCGTTTACATAATTAATTTGCCATGTTGATCTTATTTTTAATTTCTTTTTTCAAATTTATTTTTAATCAGACATTTTAAGAAATCTACATTTTTATAACCGGTTCAATCGTGCATTTCATTAATTTTATCAGCGTTTAAAAATTTGATTTTTTAGCTAAATTAGTCATTGCTGAATGTACGTTGCGCGTTATTCTAAAATCTATAATATATTAAATATCACATCAAATGAGAATCATTTTTTGGATGATTATAACTCTACTGCAATTCAATTATTTTAATAATACCTTCTTTTTTGTTTTTCCCAATAAGCTCTTTATAATTGTTGTCAAAAAAAGGCTTCAGTTAAGTTTGGTCTTAGAATTGTTCAGATCTTCTCACTAACTTTGCTCGAGTCTCTCGTTTACATAATTACTTAGCCATGTTGATCCCCTTTTTTAAATTTTTTAAATTTATTTTTAATCAAAAATTTTATAAAATCTAGGATTTTTATTAGCGGTTCAATCGGGCATTGCATTATTTTTTATTAAATCTATAAAATAAAATAAAATTTTACCTAAACTAGTAATAGTTTAACGGTTGGAGCTCCACTTCATGTTTTTGGGAAGTACCAATTCATATTTCTAAATATATATACACACAAACAATAAAATAAAATTTCGCAGGAAATTCCTAGTGCATACTACGTGCACTGGTCTTTTTTTTCCTTATATTTATTTGCTTTTAATTGAAAATTGAAATGATATCAAGGGTTTGTTTTGAGTTTGTTGACTCAAAGTTGAGTTGATCACTGTGAGACTTTGCCCTTTTTTATAATATTTTTGGAAAATTCTTTTTTTCTCAAATTTATTTTTAACCACACATTAAATCCGAAATATATTTTTATTTTTTAACTGCATATTCTCTAAAAAAATTATTATTCTAAAACTCGTTTTTCTTAATGAACCATTTATAATGGTTGTCAAACAAGGGATTTGATTCAGTTTGGCCTCAGAATTGTCCAATCTTCACATCAACTCCTCTTGAGTCTTTTGTTTACCTAATTAATTTGCCATGTTGATCCCATTTTTAATTTCATTTTTCAAATTTATTTTTAGTCAGACATTTTATGAAATCAACGATTTTTATCAACGGTTCAATCACGCATTTCATTAATTTTATCAGCTATTAAAATTTTTATTTTTAGCTAAATTAGTCACTGTTGAATGTATGTTGCACGTTATTCTAATATCTATAATATATTAAATATTACATCAAATGAGAATCATTTTTTTAATGATTATAGCTCTACTATAATTCAATTATTTTGATAACACTTTATTTTTCATTTTTCAATATGTATTTCATTTACAAAGTGTAATAAATATTACAAAAACATTGTTCATGCATGTATTAGTTGTTTATGATGGTTGTCAAAACAAGGGATTTGGTTCAGTTTGGCTTTAGAATTGTCCACATTTTCACAGAAACTCTTCTTGAGTCTTTTGTTTACATAATTAATTAGCCATGTTGATCCCATTTTTAATTTCTTTTTTCAAATTTATTTTTAGTCAGACATTTTATGAAATCTACGATTTTTATCAACGGGTCAATCACGAATTTCATTAATTTTATTAGCTATTAAATAGTTGATTTTTAGCTAAATTAGTCATTGTTGAATGTACTTGCATGTTATTCTAAAATTTATGATAGATTAAATACCACATCAAATTAAAATCATTTTTTGGATGATTATAGCTCAACTACAATTCAATTATTTTAATAATACATTATTTTTCATTTTTTCAATATGTATTTAATTTACAAAGTGTAATAAATATTACAAAATCCTTGTTCATGCATGTATTAGTTGTTATTAATGGTAGTCAAACAAGGGATTTGGTTCAGTTTGGCTTTAGAATTGTCCATATCTTCATAGCAACTCTTCTTAAGTCTTTCATTTACATAATTAATTAGCCATGTTGATCCCATTTTTAATTTTTTTTTTCAAATTTATTTTTAATCAGACATTTTATGAAATCTACATTTTTATCAACGGTTCAATGACTCAATCACGCATTTCATTAATTTTATCAACTATTAAAAATTTGATTTTTAGCTAAATTAGTCATTGTTAAATAGATGTTGCACGTTTCAATTATTTTAATAATGTCTTACTTTTCATTTTTCCCAATAAACTCTTTGTAATTGTTGTCGAACAAGGGTTTCGATTGAGTTTGGTCTTAGAATTGTTCAGATCTTCTCACTGACTCTGCTTGAGTCTCTCGTTTACATAATTATTTAGCCATGTTGATCCCTTTTTTAATTTTTTTAAAATCTATTTTTAATCAGAAATGTTATAAAATCTACGATTTTTATTAACGGTTCAATCACGCGTTTCATTATTTTTTTTATCAAATCTATTAAAATTTAATTTTAGCTAAACTAGTAATAGTTTAACGGTTGGAGCTCCATTTCAAGTTTTTGGAAGTACCAATTCATGTTTCTAAATATACACACACAGACACACAATAAAATAAAATTTTGCATGAAATTCCTAGTCCATACTACGTGCACGGGTCTTTTTTGTCTTATAATTATTCGCTTTTAATTGAAAATTGAAATGATATAAAGGGTTTGAATTTGAGCCCCTGTTTGGTGCACATTTTGGGACCAAGAATGCATTTTTTTTATTTGATGTGATGGAAAATATGTCGTTGGAAAAGAAGAAAAAGTTATTGATTTGATGAAAAATATTATTTTATTGAAAAATGTGTAGTTGAAAATAAATTGACGAATAAAAATTAAAAAAAATAATGTAGTTCAAACAGGGCACAGTTCGTTGACTCAAAGTTGAGTAGACCACTTTAAGACTTTGCCTTTTTTTGATAATATTTTTGGAAAATTCTTTTTCCCTTGAATTTATTTTCAACCAAACATTAAATCCAAAATATATTTTTATTTTTTAACTGCATATTATCCAAAAATCACTATTATAGAACTCATTTTTCTCAATGAACTATTTATAATGGTGGTCAAACAAGGGATTTGGTTTAGTTTGGCCTCAAAATTGTCCAAATCTTCACATCAACTCCTCGAGTCTTTTGTTTACCTAATTAATTAGCCATGTTGATCCCATTTTTAATTTCATTTTTCAAATTTATTTTTAGTTAGACATTTTATGAAATCCACGATTTTTATTAATAGTTCAATCGCGCATTTCATTATTTTTATCAGCGATTAAAATTTTGATTTTTTTAGCTAAATTAGTCATTGTTGAATGTACGTTGCACGTTATTCTAAAATCTAGAATACATTAAATATCACATCAAATACGAATAATTTTTTGGATGATTATAGCTCTACTATACTTCAATTATTTTAATAATACCTTATTTTTCGTTTTTCAATATGTATTTCATTTAGTGTAATAAATATTACAAAATCCTTGTTCATGCATTATTAATGGTTGTCAAACAAGGGATTGGGTTAAGTTTGGCTTTAGAATTGTCCAGATCTTCACAGCAACTCTTCTTGAGTCTTTTGTTTACATAATTAATTAGCCATGTTGATCCCTTTTTTAATTTTTTTTTCAAATTTATTTTTAGCCAGACATTTTATGAAATCTACTATTTTTATCAACGGGTCAATCACGCATTTCATTAATTTTATCAGCTTTTAAATATTATAAAATCCTTGTTTATGCATGCATACATTAGCTCTTATTTATTCTTAATGAATTAAAATTCATATTCATTTAATTAATATTATTAGAGTTTACGCCTATATCCTTGTTATTAATTCTCAATTAATTAATATATATATTTAATTTACAAAGTGTAATAAATATTATAAAATTCTTGTTCATGCATGTATTAGCTGTTATTAATTCTTAATGAATTAACACTCATATTCATTTAATTAATATTAATTAGAGTTGAAGCCTATATCTCTTTTATTAATTCTCAATTAATTAATATCTACATTCATTTAATTAATATTAATTAGAATTTCATGGTTTATTATTCATGTCCATGTATTTTAATTAGCATCCAATTTCACGTAATTGAAAATTAAATTATATTAATTTTGCCCTTGTTTAGATCCACATTATTTTCAAAATACATTCTTCTCTATTTTGTTTTTAACCACACATTATTTAACAATATATGATTCCAAAATGCATTCTTTGTTAAAAATTGAGTTCAAACAGGCTCTTAATATAAATAATTTAACTTTCATTGTCATGTATACAAGCCTTGGTATTAATTCTAAATTAATTAATATTCACGTTAATTCATGTATCGTATTTGTCATTATCTTCATTTGTATATTTAGTAGTAATTATAATACTCACATTCAATTATGCATTTCGCTTTATACGTATATGTATAATAATAAACATTTATTTTCAATGGCTTACATTTCTCTCATATTTAGATCAAAATGGTAAATAGAGAGTTAGATATTACTTTCACATCACTTATAAAATATTTCACAATAACGTTCAACACACTTTAAACTATGACTAATGTTTTATAAATGTTATAAAAGTAATATTTAAAGATGTATAAATATAAAAAATAATTAATATAAATTATTTCTGGAACTTTTTATTCAATGAAAATCTCTTTGTATACAATATTTTTTATGTGATTAGGAGTGTGTGACTTAGCTAAAACTTTTGTAGTTGTCATAGGAATTTTTCTTGGAAGTGCAACGTATAATTTTTTATGTGAGAATACATGTTGTGGAAGATATATTCTGACATGAGATATTGTATTTCATTAGGCCCTGTTGATTGTTTTGTAAAACAGAAACGAATAGGAAACTGTTTCCACATGAATTTGAATAGGTATCCTTCATCATTTGCAAGACTTAATGGTATGTATTGAATGAATACTTGTTTACCATAGTGTTGTCCAATAGTTATTTCTGTATGGATAGCATCTATATTGAATTGACGACAAACCATTCTACTTCCATCGCAGAGACTATTTGAAGGATCTAGATTCTTTAAGTACATTATCGATGAAGTGGAACTTCATTAGGAAGTAATGTGTTAAGAAACTCTGCTTAACAGTAATCGGTTGTGTCATCTACTGTTTCATCATAATTGATGAACTCTTTAGTTTCGCCCGGAAAAAGTTAATCATATTTGTTGACCTCAAAAAATGCGCCAACAAAATCTCGGCTACATCCCCTCTATGTGGGCATCATCTACACACTGAACATACCGTTAGAAGACAATGAGATAATCTACTACAAAGACACCATAGCCATATAGGTTGTATCTCTCGTTTCAACTTAAGTCCCTCATAAGGGTATCTTAAGGGAAAGTTATGTATTCGAATCCTAGGAACGCTACAAAAAGGCGTGAGACGGATAAGATTCATCTTCTAGTATTTTAATTCATTCGATCATATTCCCATCTTTTATAAAGATATAGAAATGTTATATGAAAAGATAAATTTAATTCTGCTTGAGAGATATTATTGAATAACAAATGAACATAGATCAAGAAGAATGCATACATATTGTCTTGATATAAAATTGTATTGAAATGAATTAATAATGGGATTCAAAGTATCGGTAATCATGTCACATGGTTTTACAAAAGCCTTCATAATTTGCTAAATAAAATAATTAGTTTAATTAGATAGATAATTATAAAGTCTTCATATAAAATTGGCTATTCGATTAGAGTTATAATAAATTGATCCTAAATTAAGTACAAAATCTTCATAGGAATGATACTTTATTACTTGTTCATAATACCATACATTTGTAGAATTTCGTATGATCAAATCTAAAAGTCAAGATGATGAATTTCAAAATACTTGTCCATGTCAAAATGGGGTTTTCAAGCACAGGTGATACTCTCTTATAGATGTTAGTCTCATTTTACAGGGATGAGGCTCTTAACCAGAGGTGTTAATCTCTTGCAGAGGTGAAAATCAATTTGCAAGGATGAGGCTCTTGAACGGAGGTGATACTCTCTCGTAGAAGCGACGTCCCATTTTGCAGGGATGGAGCTTTCAAATAGAGGTGATAGTCTCATGCAAAGGTGAAGTCCCATTTTGTAGAGATAGGCTCTCAAGCAGACGTGATACTCTCCTACAGAGGCGAAGTCCCATTTAAAGGGATAAGGCTCTTAGACTGAGGTGATAATCTCTTGAAGAGACGAAGTCCTATTTT
Organism: Fraxinus greggii; assembly: GCA_903798315.1. Lineage (NCBI taxonomy): Eukaryota > Viridiplantae > Streptophyta > Magnoliopsida > Lamiales > Oleaceae > Fraxinus > Fraxinus greggii. The sequence continues at coordinate 9,396 of CAIGRK010215107.1, forward strand.
ACATGGATGGGGCTCTTAAGAAGAGGTGATACTCTATTATAAAGGCAAAATCACATTTTTCAAGGATGATGTTGTTGGCTTCCAATGCGGTTCACATAGTTACTACCTCGTCATTTGTTAGTCTAGAAGGTTCAATAGTTTGTTAGTTAGCAGGGTAAAAGCGTAATAGTCTTGTAGTAGGAAATGCAAATAAATATGAAGGGCACTCGAAATCAATACTCCAAAAAACTAACAAGTGAAATCCTTCATTAATGGTTGTGAATAGTCGATTTTTCAATCTTTTTGACCTTTAGTTTTCTGGGTATGATTGCGAGTACTGATATATTGGACCTATCCATCAACTTTCACTGCTCCATTTTTTCCAACCTTTTGTAAACCGTGTCATCCAAAAAGATCAAAGAAAGAAAAACTCACAACCTTCCTTAGGAGTTTTGTGGTACCAATTATGAATTTTTTTTATGGTATCATTTTAAGCGTTTATAAGGACTCGATTTTGAGTTGTTTAAAGTAGTTTTTAATAGTGGTTTTCAAAAAATCCAATCGGAGAGTTTATTGTACAACAGTTCAAAATTTTTTAATTTATAATGTGTGATTTTTTTATTTTTTTTATTTTTTGTTCATGAGTGATATTTTACTGTAAGTAATTTATTTAGGTTTATGTTCCATTAAAATTAAAAATATTTACTTTAATTAAATTTTTAAGTTATAATAATTTCTTACGTATAAGTAAATTTTAAAGTGTAAGTTAACTTTTTAATTTTAAATATTTTTACATATAAGTGAATTATTTACTTATAAGTAACTTTTGATATTTTATAAATAAATTTTAGTATTAATAATAGTATTTTTACTTTATAATTATTTTTTGTACAAAAATAAATTTTTATCTTATAAGTAATTTTTTACTCAATGTAATTTTTTAGTTATAAAGTTATTTCTTTTCTTATAAATAATTTTTTAAGTTATTTACAAGTTAATTTTGAATAAAATATGTGAGTTGAAACTAATTATTTTCTAGTGGGTAAAATTTAAAGAGAACACGAGAACCGATCAAAACACACTGATATGATAGGTTGAAAAATATGGTCAACAATATCATACTACCATCACTTTTCCCAAACTTTAATAAATGGTGCCACCCAAAATCGATCAAAACCATTTAAAAAAACTCTCAAACCTAGTTGGGAGTTTTGTAGTAACAATTATGGGGTATTTTAAGTTATCATTTGGGCATTTACGAAGATCGGATTTTGAGTGGTTTTTAGTAGTGGTTTTAATAATCCAACCACTTTGGGAGTTTATAATTCAGCAGTTTTGAAATTCTTTTAAAATAACATAATTAAATATACGCCCTTTAGTGAATTTTAAATTTATAATCATTTATATTTTTTATTCATAAGTAATATTTTACTTATAAGTAATTAGTTTTGAACAAAATAGGTAGGTTGAAAATAATTATTTTATATGTGGTAAATAGGGAGAGAATTTGAAAAATGACCAAAATTCACAGATTTGGTTGGTTGGAAAATACAACAAAATTAAACAACACCAATTTTCTCATAAGCGTGTCACCAAAAAGAGTCAAAAGTAGTGAAAGAAATAAATCATAATTCTAATTGGGAGTTTTGTTGCAACAGTTATGGGATTTTTATGACATCATTTTGGACATTTACGATGCTCGATTTTAAGTTATTTTTAGTAGTGATTTTTAAAACAATCCAATCATGTTTGTTAGTGTTCCGAAAGATTTAAAAATAAAGTAAAATTACATATAAGACCCTTAGTGAAATTTTTAATTTTATAGTTCTTTGTATTAATTTTTTATTCATAATTGATATTTTACTTATAAGTGATAGCCCAAGAATAGCTAATCAATAGAGGAGTGAATTAGTTTTTAAATTTTTTCGAAAAGTTAATCTATAATCAAGTACGTAATAACTAAATAGATTAATTCAAATGATAAGCATGCATATGAAAGTAATAAATAAATAGGGTTAGATAATGCAAATGGTATAATTATGGATGTTCGATCCAACCTAATGGTCTACGTCCTCCGTTACCAACTATCCTGCACGAGCAAGACCAATTTCACTATGTTGATTGACTTGTGGTGCAATTCAACCCTTTACAAAACTTCCGCTGACTTACAAATAAGGAGCACCGATCCTTATATAACGTTGAGATTTACGGGACATCAGCACGACCTACAAGTTTATAGAAAATTGATTTTACAAATTGAAATTTATATCTTACTAAATGATATAATTACAATTAAGTACCAATAGAGAAATAGACCAACACTTAAATTAATTTCAATGAATAAATCTCAAATGTAAGGTATGAAAAGTTTTGATGTGTAGAATAATTTTTAAAAGTTAATTTGATCAAAAGTTTTTCAAATCTAAAATGATTTGATAATAATGAATGATATGAGAAATCAATATAATTGTGCTCAAAATAATCTCACTTGAATGCTCTATTGTTGTATTTATGAATGGCGGTGAGTTGGTATTTATAACAGTTAAAAACGTGAAAATTTCTGTCGAATGGACGATCATCCGGACGTCTGGAACAGTACCAGACTGCTGAATAGCCGTTACTTCGCCAAAAATTAGAACGGTCAAAAATTTGACCATTGGATGTGAACCAGACGTCCGGTTTACCATCCGAATGTCTGGATGGACAGAGAAAAAATTATCACCGATTTGTTCGTTTTGATTTTCTGACAAGGTAGGCTTTAGAATTTCCAAGGTAAGTGATGCTAATGGATTGAAAATTAAGTTAAATTCTTATCTTTGAAAAATAATTTTTGTGCAAATGATTTTACGAAGTAAACTTTTATCGTGTATAAAAGTTCGTCATTTGAGCTTTCAATGAGTCATTACTAAAGATTAAAGTATTTTACCTTTACAAATGGGTTCAAACATATAATTTTAATATCTTCGATTGATTTGGCGTGAGTGCACGATTTGTTACCTGATTTTGAATTTGGCGCAGTGCTTGATTTGTCTCCTATTTTTTTGGCGCGAGTGCTTGATTGAGAATGCTCGATTTCCAATCTTGATTGTGAATGCCCGATTTCCATCAAATTCGCAATATGTAACAATGAAAACTCGAATATAAATGTTAGAGATAAATTTTTTTTTTTTTTTTTATAATCAAAATATAAGAACGACCAGAGGTCAACAATAAGTAATTCTTTACATACAAATTAACTTTTAACTTGAAAAGTGAAGTATTTGCTTATAAATAAGTTTTAAAATTTTAATTAATGTTTCACTTGATAAGTAAATTTACAGTTGTAAGTTGACTTTATATTTTTAATTAACTTTTTTACATAAGTGAGTTTTTACTATAATTAATTTTTATAGTTATTATAAGTGAATTTTTGTCTTGTTAATAGTATTTTTACCTGTGAGGAATTTTTTTTTAATACAAAAGTGAATTTTAATCTTATAAATAATTATTTACTTGCTAGTAAATATATAAGTTATAAAGTAAATTTTTTTCTTATAAATAAATTTTGAATTATTATATTTTTATTTACAAGTTAATTTTGAACAATATATATGGTTGAAATAATTATTTTATGAAGTGCAAAATTAAAAATGAATTTTAGAAAATGTCAAAGCCCACCTATTGGTAGGTTAAAAAATACCGTCAAAATTATACTACATCGATTTTGAGTAATTCCACCCAAAGTTAGTGAACAAAAAAATTAACAAGCACCAACGTTTTCAACTTCTAATAAATGGCATCGCCAAAAAATGTCAAAATCAGAGAAAGAAAAACTCTCAAGCAGATCGTTAAGGCTTTTTCAATGCCTCATATTAATTAGCAATTCATGCTTCCATTCTTCTACTTAATTATTAGAAATTAATATTGAAAATTTTCAAATAATAAAAATATTGGATTTAAAAGTATTCTATAAAAATAATGATATTGTTTTCACTTTTATGTTGGAGATAATACAATAATGCTATTTATCTTTTTACAGATAAATGGACCGTTGATATTTCACTACAAGAAAAAAGGTCTTTTGCAACATGCAAAATGCAACATTCATCAATTGCATGTTGCTAAAAGCGGTCTATGGCAATATTCAGCAAGTGTATGTTGCTATTGGTTGACAAAATTGAGTTTTGGCAATGTTTTTTTAATGAATGTTGCTAATACACCCTTTTGCAACGTTCGCGGTCCGTTGTCTTTAAAAATTTTTTGCAACGTTCTATGCGCGTTGCTGTTAACATTTTGTAACGTGCAATGCACGTTACCGTAGATTAGTTTTGCACGTTGCCATTAGATGTTTTAGCAACGTGCATTTGAACGTTGCCATTAACCTTATTGCAACGTTCATTACACGTTGCAATTAATAGTTTTAGCAATGCACGTTCATAACACGTTGCACCCCCTACTTAAATTTTCAATCC
>CAIGRK010215242.1:0-10211 GCA_903798315.1 Fraxinus greggii
TTGTCCCTCAGCTTTTATTTTTAGAGTAGTCATAAAAATAATATTATTTCAACGTTTTGCAATTACTCGGACATTGAATAATTATATTTGGGAAAAAATTGACCGTTAGGCCTTCTAATTAGTTTCTCCCTTTAGCTAAAAATTTACTTCAAATGTTTCTTTTGATTAATTCACATAATTGATTTAGCGGTCGCTTAAGATTATTTAAACAACTTAGAAGTAAATATTTAAATGAATTCAATAAAATAACATTTTTCACTTTATTGCACTACCATATTTAAACTACACATATCCGTCACATTCCATACACTCCCAAATGTACATTACTTTCGAGGTTTAGTCGCCGCAATCAAGATAATCCTCGCACCTCAATTAGTATTTACCCGTGCTTCTCTATGGATGAACTCGACTCAGGTCATCACAGAATGATTGAAGACACTTAACCCCATACTCAAATAATATAAATGAATAAATGTTTAAAAGACAACTAAATGAGCAAAATTTATTTAATAACATCAAATTATATTAAATATTAAGTTCTAATAGTTTTGGGCACATATTAAAATATTATAAATCTCAAGATACTCACCTATAAAGGGATGACACAACAGCCAGACAAAGACAGAAGAGCACGATGAAGAGGCCCAAAACTCGAAATTGCTGTGGGGATTTGAGGGGGCAATCTGAAGGACCATCGCTTCCATAAAAGGGCTAACCGCCAGCATGCACTTTAATTTCTGTTTAAATGCTAAAATGGTACTCAAAATTTTATATCTACAACTGGAATTCATTGAACCAGCCTCATCCCCTTAATTTTGCATGTTCATCAACAAATTTATCTGAGTCTCCATCTTTAAATTTACGTGTTCCTCAACACATTTATATCTGAGTCTCCATCTTCCATTCTAACGGCAAAACATGGCGAAATCCAAGAAATTCAGAGGCGTCAGGCAACGCAATTGGGGTTCATGGGTGTCCGAGATTCGCCACCCTTTACTGTAAAGCTATTAAAACACTGCCATTTTTTGCGCACTATATATCAGTATTAGCTAGATATAGCATGTTTGCATGTAAATCCATATAAGCATGTCATTTGTTTTCATTTTACAGGAAGAAGAGGGTGTGGTTGGGGACCTACGATACTTCTGAGGAGGCAGCAAGGGCTTACGACGAGGCTGCGGTGTTATTGAGTGGAAGAAATGCCAAAACCAACTTCCCAATTGAGACGGATGAAGATGGTAATATTAAGTCCATGTCATCACCATCTTCTTCCTCTCTCTCATCAATCCTCGCTGCGAAACTTCGCAAGTGTGGTCAATGGCCATCGCCTTCTCTCACTTGCCTAAGGCTCGACACCGAGAAGTCCCATATTGGGGTGTGGCAAAAGTCGGCCGGAGCAGAACCGGATTCAAATTGGGTAATGACGGTTGAGCTTGGCAACAAGAACAATGATCAGCTCGATAAAATAATGCCGGAGGTAACACCGGAGAGAGAGTGCAAGAATGGATTGAGCGAAGAGGAAAGGATTGCTTTGCAAATGATTGAGGAACTCCTCAACTTGAATTGACCCTGTCTAATGCTGGATTAGTACCTCTATATAGGTACAGGAAAAAACAACAGAAAATCAAAAGAAATTACACTTGAAAGGTTTTCATTGGAAGAAGAAAAAATAAATAAAAGCAGGCAAAGCAGCACCCTCTTAAAACTCTCAAAAAAATTCTGTACCTGCAGGTTTATTGTTCCTAATATACTTTTAGTTATATATTTTCGTTTTGATTCCGTAGACAGAGAATAATTATCTTCCTAAATATGGGATAGACGAGATGAAATATGTCAACCATAGTATATTATTAGGATTCTCATCGTAAGTCGAAATACATTTCTTGCACTTATCTATGTTTCGATTAATAAATAAATCAATTTTATAATATTTGTGATTGAGTCAAATCAATTATATCGCTGATGTGCTGTCGAAAAAAATATTGTTAACCTCGAGGAGACGTTCTATAAGTGAAATTTAAAGGTTCTACAATTGCATCATGCATTCATGTATTGCAATTAAATACAAAAAGTATATTTGCTCCTTTTTTGAAAGGTAAGAAACTTTCATAGAATTCAAGTATTTAAAAGGATTCTTGGCAATCCAAAGAATTCAAGTATTCTGATGAAATGAAACGTGAAATACAATTGACTTAAACTTATCACGCAACTAACTCCACATATAAATAAGATGCAGTTTCGTAATCAACTATCTTATTTATGGGCGGAGAGATGGGGAGAAGAAGACCGACAGCCCTCACAACATATTTTTTTTCGAAATCATATAATTTTTTTATAATATCTACACAAAACATGCATAAAATATTAAACGTTTAGTGCATTGATATGAAAATTGAAAATTTCTACTAGCTTAGTTGTGAAAGTAAGTAATACGTGGGCTTTGCCACTAGTGTTTGAATCTTAGTGTCAATAGATAGTATTGTTATAAGTATATTATAATTTAAAATTCAAATTTTGAATTAAATCACATATTCCGTAAGATTCATAATTAGTATCCATTTATCCATCACTTATTTTTACTAAATTATAATTTCAATAATTTTATAATGAAATCCAAAGAAATTGCCAATCGTTTTTCATTATACACACACGTCATCCCTCCATTAATTTTTGTTATGAAATAAATGCAAGATAAAAGCAATAATGAAATAAATCAAAAAAGACAAGAACATCAAGATTTTGAGTGAAAATCCAATATAGGAAAAAATCATGGGCATAGGAAGAGTATTTAATAAATGTTGTTTACACAATATCTCAATGCTCTCAATCAAAATTTAAAGCCTTCTCAAGATTATATCAACGTTATGCTATGTTTACAAGTCGTGGTTGCTGTATACAAATCCTAAACATAGAGATATAGATGGAATATAGTGCAGAAAATGCGTTAAAATGCGAAACGAACCTAGGCCAAATGACACCGTCGCTTCAGTGCCAAGCTGGAGGGCGACTCTGTCGCTCTAGCGGCACGCTGACGTCAAGCGAGTGCCAGCTCTATGCTTTGCAGGAATTACAACACGCTCTTCCGCAAATCACCAAGTAAACTACTCCACATCTTCCACACAAGCCCTAATGGGTTAAATGACGAATGCCAACTAAGTTCAAGCAATGCTCAAACTTAGCAATAGGAAGTGATTTTGTCATCATAGCAACATGATTCTCATTGGTATTAACATTGCATATTGCAATATCACCATGAGCAATTACTTCACGTACAAATTGATACCCCACATCAATGTGCTTCATTCTCTCGTGAAACATCTGATCGTTTGTCAGAAAGATAGCACTCTGACTATCATAATAAACTATAAAAATCTGCAGGTCTTCAATAATTTTACCAACCAAACCCCTCAACCACATAGCCTCCTTACATGTCTACGTAATAGCCATGTACTCTGCCTTTATTGTAGACAATGCTATTATATTTTACAAGGTAGCTTTCCAACTAATAGCACAGCCTCCAATAGTAAGCACATATCCTGTGAGTGATCTTCTCTTATCAAGATTCCCTACATAATCTAAATCTACATATTCAATGACTCCATTTGTATTCCTACCAAAATGAAAACAATCATTTGTAAAGCCCCTTAAGTATATTAATATCCACTGCACTTCTTTCTACTGTTCTTTGCCTGGATTTGCCAATGTACTTACTACACTGATTGCATGTTCCAAATATGGGCGTGTACAATCCATAGCATATATAAGCGATCCAACTACATTTGAATAAGAAATTTGAGACATGTAATCAATGTCTTCATCTGACTATGGAGCTAAGTCGAATGATAATTTAAAGTGGGCAACCAAAAGATTCTGATAGCTTTTACATTTTGCATATTGAACCTGTAAATTACATTCTCAATGTACCACTTCTGACTCAAATACAATTTGCAAGCTTTCCAATCCCTCAAGATCTTCATACCAAGAATCTTCCTTATTGCACTCAAATATTTCATTTCATACTCTTTATTAAGCTGAGCTTTCACCTTTCTGACAACTGCGTTATCTTTGGTCGCTATCAACATATCATCAACATACAATAGTAGATATGTAATTGACACATTATCACACTTTCTGACGTATACAGCTATCATAACTAATTTTGATGAAATTATGAATTGTTATGAATGATTTAAGCCTCTTATACCACTATCTCTATAACTACTTCAGTCTATATACAGACTTCTTCATCAAGCATACATATTTTTATTTTCTAGTAACTATGAAGCTCTCTGGTTGCTACATGTAAATGTTCTCCTCAGGTCCTCTATGCAAGAATGTTATCTTGACATCAATCTACTGAAGTTCCAAGCTATTCTTAGCCACAACCCCAAGTAAAATTCGAATTGAGCTATGCTTTACAATTGATGAGAACACATCAGTAAAGTCTACACCTGGAATCGAATGTATCCCTTAGCTACCAATTTGGCCTTAAATCTGGCCTCTTCAACTCCTGATGTATCTTCCTCTCTTTTGAACACCCACTTAATAAAACAACCTTCTTCTTCTTGGGTAATTCACCAAGTCCCATTGCTGTTTTTATTAAGTGACTACATCTCGTCCTGCATAGCAATCAATCATCTATTAGAATTACTATAGTTGACTGCTTATGTATATATAGTAGGCTCTTCAGCGGAATCAATACTATCAGACACGACCATTGCATAAGTTACCAAGTCTGCCTATTCGTACTTCTATAGGGGTCTAATATATATGCAAGGTATGTCATTACCTATTGAATACTGAGGTGCTAGTAGTAATGTCAATGAGCCGATCCGAGCCAAAACTCGAGGCTCGGGCTCGGCTCGAGTAAAACATGTTTGAACTTTTTGAGGCCCAAGCTTAGCAAAAGCTCGGCCAAAAATTTTAGGCTCGACACGAGCTTTCGGCTCATGCCTTTATGAGCCGAGCCTACTCGATTTTTTTATTATTTAAAAAAAATTTCATGATAGCTACCTACAAAATGCGGTAGGAAACGCAGGCAGCTTAATTTAAATTTTTTATTTCTTTTTATTTCTTTCCTAAAACATGGGCCTGCCCGAGCTCGAGCCGACACCCTAAAATGGGGCCCGACCAAAGCTTTAACTAGGTGGAATCGAGCCCCAGTCGGGCCCAGCTCAGGGTTTTTTTGGGCATAGCCCAAGCTGCTCAAGTCGGCGAGGTTTTTTGCCATCCCTAGGTGCTGGTAGGAGTATAGGAAAAGTGTTACTATCATTCATCTCTAAACTTGACTGATCTAAAGCCTCTAATTTTTCTTCTAAACTAATTTCCAACTCCACCTTAGTATTTTGATTCTGTTATTCATTTTTACTAGAATATATACGAGATAAATCTTAAACCATTGTACGTTCATCAAACACTATATCACAATTTATATCATTTTATACCTGATTTATAACCAAGAAAGATATAATTTCAAGACATTGGCTCTAAATTCCCATTATTCACATGAGCATAACTGGAATACCTAAATATTTTTAAATCAAAATAATTAGAAGGATTACCAGACCATACATCTTTTGGTATCTTTTTTCTCAATGTCATCTAAGAGTGAGCAATTAATGAGAAAACAAGGTGTAATAGCAGCTTTAGCCCAAAAGAGTCTTAGGCAACCCAGTATTTGAAATCGTAAAACGAACATTTTCCATCAAGTTTATGTTCGTCCATTCTAGTACACCAATCTACTGTGAAGGTCCGAGCATAGTCAAATGTCTTAAGATCTCTTCTTACTTGCAGAAACTGTTGAATTTACCTAAACAAAACTTTAACCCATTAGCTTTGCATATGCATTTATCTATTTTCTAGTCTGCTTCTCAAGTATTGTTTTCCACTATTTGAAGGTATTAAACACGTAATTATTCTGTTTCTAGAGGAATATCGATGTCTTTCTTGGGAAATCATCAATCATTAACAATCCATTAGCCCTCCTGGATTGTGTTCCCCAACACAAACTCTCGGCTGCAATTTTCAAAACCCTCCTGGATTGCATGCTCTTGCACCAACTCTCGGCTTTATGAATTCATCTATATACTGTGGATCAACAAAGAACTCCGCATTCTCTAATAACTAGATATTCAGTCACCTTCTCATGATCTTCAGAAGAGAACTCAGATAGATGTTTAGGAAGTAATAGTTTGGTTTTTGGTTTACGAGATGATGATGTTTTTCAATGCAAAGAATTAATCACGTATGAAAATCAGATTGCAATGCAATCAAGAAATCAAGAATGTGGTTGAATGCCTTGGAGGAAGTAATATGAAGTTTTTCACAGTGTTCACTATATAAATTTGTTTAGAGGCGTGCCAGTATTTATACTGTAGGTATAAGGTGGTGTGGGTCAGATAAAAAGCATTTAAAAATCGAAACAATTTTTCTTTATTGGTGGATTGATTACTGTCTTATGCTTGATGTATGTGGTCGATTCTCAATCTCATTTCAATACCAAATAGTGAAAATGTGTTATATGAAGTTTAGATTCTAGGATTAAAATCGAATTAAAGAAATTTTTAATGTTATATCTTCTTATTAGAGAGTTGGGACGACGCTTCTAATTGAGTTATAAAAATGAATAACTGATGAGATTGATCCAAGCCAATTGAGGGAATTCTGATGCTTCGCTACTTCAAAACATTGATTTTCATTTTATTATTTCAAACATTGATTTATTAATTTTATTCAAACAAATTCTACTTCACAAACAAGATAACATACTTTTTTTATCCTTTGAGCATTTCTACCATCTCCCTGTGGAATCGAGACCCAAAAACTGTGCTACAACTAACGCGTTATTCTTTGGGCTTAATTAACCAACAAACTAACCAAACAATACCACAAATGTTGCTCAAGAATTTTCAAAGGAAAGGTGAAGATGACACTCATAAATAAAAGAGAAGGAAAACCATCGATTGCTTCACGTTTCTCACAAGGAGGCTCACAAAGAGGAAGGACTTATAAAGAGAATCAGCAACTATCTTTTCCTTTTTTCTTTTGGTAAAATGAGGGCGGTACCTTCGAGATTTTATTAATAAGCATTCACTTGTGGTGGAGGAATATCGTTGTTACATGAGGAAATAATGAAAATAACAAATGAGGAAGTACTACTTCACTTATAAAGAAAATAAATGATAAGGGATAAATGTTAATCTATAAAAAAAAAAATGAAGTATTACTTCCCTTACAATAAAAACTAATGCAAGTAGACAAAAGTAAGAATAAAAAATTTAAAAAAATCATACTCTAGTGAGTGCCCTAGTATGTCATGATAAGTCAGTTGCTCTATATATTTGATATTACCGATGATCTCAACCTTCTGTAGGACAAGCATCTACAACCTGATTCTCCTCTCTGTAGTTCAGGGAAACTGTGTCTCTGTCAAATGATACGATGTCTGTGATCTATTTGAGTATGCTTTGAATAGCCCATGGTCCTTATCCTCTAGTGATGCAGTGAATAGCTACTATAGAATCTGATCAATCCAAATGTCTGAAAGATCGAGTCCTCTAGCCAGTAGAATTCCATCAAGAATAGCCCTAAACTCTGCCTCTAATATCATACACGGTCCATAAGAAGCTAAAAAAGCCCTGATATAATGTCATGTGTGATCCCTGATGATGCACCTCCTGCTAAAAATACCATCCCTGATGCATCCATCAGTATCGACCTTAACAGATCCAATTGATAGAGTGTGCCACCAAACCAGAACAAGAGGACATGCAGAGGAGGGAATCAAAGAAATACCCTACACGGGAACCCCAAACTTAATGACCAACCCACATGATGGCAAGCCAATTTATCAATCGGACCAAGAGTTACGAATTTTAGAACTTTAGGGCTAACATTATTTGCTCTAAAACTTTAGCAACTACAACAATATGATCAATCAAAACTCGAAAATCTGAATGTCCAAGGACAAAATAGTTCAGAATCATCGCATTGCCCGAATAGAAAATGGACACCATCGACATGTTTACAAAACTACCAAAGAGTAACATGCCTGAGGATTGTTTCACTGAAATCTTCTCCCCTCACCAAGAGACGCTGTTGCAAGTGGGTACGCGCCACTGTCTGCGGTGGTGTACACGCCTCAGACATTGATCTACAGGGTTTGCCTCGCCATCTAGAATAAGGGTATGGCCTCCATTGTCCACTTGATCTTTGGATTTGCCGAAAACCTAATTTTGGTAGATTTATTTCAACTGTTTCCACTGGTTTTCTACACTGTTTTTGAATGATTTTTTAACATCCTTATACTCCGATACCAATTTTTCGTGAAAGTATAATCCTAGATCTTCGATTGGTGTAATTTTGTGCTCAGTTTAATAAAATTGATATCATACACAACACGATTAAGTTGCCTCAACCCACGACTTTTGTCACTATGGTTGCCCAATTTATTGTAACCCACAGCGGATCAAGAATGGTGCCTGTAAATAATCAAAAAGAGGAAGAAGAATGGAAGCAAATTGTAGGTAACACCTCACGACACGAAGAGAGAATTTCAACAGAGAAGCATCTACCGTCTTTTTCAATTTGCAAGACACGATTTTCTCTCAAACGTGGCATGGATGGTTTAGCATAAGGTGGGCCATCAGGGAAGTGGGCTCACTTAATTAAATGGCCCATCCAACTAACGAACAGACTATGAGAAACATAAATTAAAAGTTGCTTCCAATGATCCAAGTTGTTTTTGGGTCAAGCCAATCAATTAGTGATGATAAACATTCCAGTCATCAGTTGAATCCTATGAAATTAATCCAATAGTATAAAATCATTGCCCGCTGGATAGCATTGTTAAAGTGAATAAAAATTTTGATTCTCTAAATTTAAGGATTGCTCTTTGTATTGTATAAAATGTTCTTTATAAATAAAAATGTCTATTGAAAATACTGTAATGCTTAAAAACGAACGTAAAGAGATTTCTATTTTAACTTTTTAAAATAGATAGTGGGTTTTACTCTCCAAATTTAGAGAGCCCAATACACTTTCCATTCTTAATGTATGATGATTAAATTTAATAAGTCATACATTTTAATATTCTACTTCTTAAACTATTTAAACCACATTTAAATTAATTAGCCATTGACATATAAAACATTATGCTAAATAAAATATGAGGAGATGTAAAAAAAAATTATATCTTGAGAAAAGCAAAATGAAGAGGCAAACATTGTTATGAGTGCACGAAAAATTTTACTCTCAATATTTAAAAATGATATGTAAAAAATGCATAAGATATTTTTGAATTGAAGAATCAAAATAAAGAACATTGTTGGAGTACATAAAAAATTTGGCTTTCTATATTTAAAGAAACTCTGCATAATGCATATGACGTTCTTTATTAATAAATAATCTTTTGGATATACTCTATACCTTATGTTTTGTAAATATAAAGGAGTCTATTATGTAACTTAATAACTAGCCTCTAACTTAAAAAGATAAATCGTTGCATGCCAAAAAAAAAAAATTGAAATAAAAAGGCCGTTGTCACATAAGGATTCATTTCTAGCACTATCAATATTTTTAAAATTATAAAATATAAATAAACAACATCCTGTTTCTCCTCCCCGGGAAAATATTGGAGGGTCGCTGGGCGTACAAAACATATTTCGATATTTTCTTCTATCCCATTGAAATTGTTGAATTACAGAATGTAATGTCACATGCATAGAGATTAAAAAAACTGTAACTTGAAGTACACTGAAGTAGATTTTGATTAGGTATACATTTACTAGTGTAGTCATGAAGAAAAGAGCATGCTTTACTGTACATGCTGAGTTTGCATCCTACGCCTTGAACGCGAATATAATGATTCCACATCACTCAGGGCACAGCTAGGAGGGATAAAAAAAAATTTCTGCTAAGTCGACACACACAGAAAACAAAATTTTACACTAAAGATTAAATTGTGTCAAAATGGGTGGACCGACCTAAACCAACCATAGGTCCAGCTCAAGTCCCAAATTAACACATCTAGAAGTATAGTAGAAGCCTAATATGAATGATCTTTAGACTCTAGGCCAGACCGTAAGTGTTATGTCCTAAATTCAATCAACTTTGGACATCAATATTTTAAATATATATAATCGATGTATATTTATGGCAATATCTATTACTTAATTGAATTAATATTCTAATAAATGAAATAATAGAATCCG
>CAIGRK010215475.1:0-11828 GCA_903798315.1 Fraxinus greggii
AATGCCGCGACTAACAATCCTATAGAGAGGCTACTTAACTTCATGTCTTTTCTTTCTTGTTTAAATTGATAATACACTTCCTGTGTATTCTTTTTTTATTAATAAAATTTTCTGATTATCTATAAAAAAAAAAGAAAAAGAAAATATAGATGTAAAAGCTAATTTACTTTCTGGGAGGGAATTTGAACATTGGATTTGTCAATCCTATGTTGAATATTTTATTGCTTTAATAATCACAACTTGCCTGGTCCCTTCCCAAGTTCTAATACCACAGTTCGGCAAGTATAAGAATAAAAGTGACTATGGAAATGCTTGGCCAAATTGCAATTACGTTTAAGGTTATGGCGTTGTGTTTCCTATGCAGTGTAGCTACCTGTAGCCTCTTAGTCTTAGATAACCTTTCTAGTTGACTCGTGAAATATCTTTCACCCTTCGTTTAATTTTAATAATTAGATCTGTGTTAAATACTATGTATCTGTGGCTTCTGATGCCTTCTTGAGATGGCATAAACTATGGCTGCCCACTTGATGCACATCTGTCTGCATTTGGTAGCAAGTGAATGGAAATCGATCCAGTTTCTGTTAGAAATGGTGTTAGAAATGGTGGTAGATGAAAACAGGCAAAAACAGAACAAATTATCGAAATTTTTTTATTTGACTTTTGAGGACCAAGATTGATGGTGATCTGGTTATGAGGGAACAGAGGAACTTTCCACCATCTCTGTTTTTGTATTTTTCTTTTCTGGAGAAGAGAGAACAAGGGAGGAGCCGACAGTAGCACAACAAGATCAAAGGTATTTGGGGACAGTTTGTAGTGGAGGACTGAGAATGATGGTAAATGAGGCTTGTTTGCTGCAGATGGGCAAGAGGAAATTGAAGGGTTTGGGAAAGGAAATTTGGTGTAGAATTCTAACTTTTGACGAACACATTTTTCTTGTCTACTCTTCTTCGAATAGGCTACTTGCATACAGAATGTCGATTCAGTTTGGTGATTGAAATATTCTTGTGCTTATTTTATCTTAGCATGTGATGAATTGCTATGACAAAACTTAAAAATTCACATTGTTGGACAAGGATGTGCCTTTATCCACATTTTCAAAAAGTTCCCTGAAGTCATACGCACCACTTTTTCCTTATTTTTGTTTATTTTCACGCTTCATTTGACCATACAGTTTTCCATGCTCCTTCCTGATGATCTTGCTGTCTTTCAGTTGCAGAGTTTAAAAACTCTCATACATTAATTTTTAGGAGCTTGTGTTGATTATCTGAGCAGGACATGAATTTGTTCTCTTATTTTGTCTCTTGCCATAGGGATTGAACAAAGTTGGACCCTGGATGGAGAGAGAGGAGAAAATCTGAATCAATTGCATTTTTCCGGGATTGATGCCGTAATTGGTTCTTTCTGTTTAAAGGAACATGGCACTGTGATGGATGATATAACAGCTCTTCTTGGAGATGATTTAGGCACTGAAGTAAAAGACACGACCCCTGGAACTTCTGCTTTAAGTTCTGAATGGGGTCTTACCTGGAATAATATGCCTGCTGTCTCCCAAATATCTGAACTTCCATGAATAATGCTTTTTACAATTGATTTCTGATCGTCATTCAGTCTGCGCATCTCAGATTTTTTCTTGAAGATCATCATGAGTAAACAAATTCGGACCTTTGCATAGATGATGCAGGTTCATCTTAATGATTGTTTCTATAATTGATGTAAACTTGGAGTTTCATCAAGGTTTCTGCTTTCCAGATTGATCATATGCCTTTTATCTCAACATGGGGGTATATGAATTGATGCAAACATTCTGAAGATTTGGTAGAATACAGTTGCATTGTCCTCAGTATTCAGGCACTGTGATTTGATGGTTTTTGAAGTTTGTCTTTTACAAATGTACTCATCTAGCATAACATTTTCTTTATCGTATAGGATTTTGTTCTCTTCTTTCGAGGCCCTGTTCAAGGAAAACATTAATTGGTGAGAAGCTGAATCCTCTTGTTTGCTTCAATAATACATTCGTTTTCTTATAATGCACAGGTAACAGTTTAGCTGACACCCCTTTTTCTTCTCTGCATTATCATCGTCGTGCTTAAAGGGTATTCACCTATGATCCACTTATGAACCAAATGTTAAAAACTTTTAGCGAGCAAATTGGGGTTTTCTAATTTTGCACTTTGGCGAATATTGTCATGTATTGTGCTTTCTTATGCATCCTTTTCCAAGTTGAGTACGAGTACACCGGTTTTTTGTGATTTTATGCGGCACAAGAAATTATCTATCTTAAAGTGATGATGTAGCATTTCCTAGAGTCCTGCCGATATACATGAGCTATCTAAACCTCGATGAGATCTTCATGGATGAATGGTAGAAGGAAGTGAACCCTATTTCCGATATGGTTCCACATCTAACCATAATAGCTTCTTTCCAATATTTAAACACGAATAGTCGCATACCCAACCCCTCATTTAGAAACACAGTCGACAATAATATTCGTGAACTAGGTTTTGAAATTGAAGACTGAAAGGGTCTATCGTAAACACATTATACATGCCATCCCTACACCCATTTTCTTTCTTGATTACCTTTTCTTGCTCTGTCGGAGACTGAAACCCAGAGAGTATAAGCTGCACCTATTGAAGTTTTCAGTGCTTACTCCTGCAATACCACTATTAAGCAATTTTTTTTCTAGTAATTCTGCTAAGCTTAGGTTACATGCAGAAGATAGCACCATAGGGAATCCCATTATCAGGTGAACGAGAATTGAACCGAATATGGAAGTTAATTTAGAAGACCTAGAATCAGCAAACAGGAGATTACCACATTGGATTTATGAACAAAGAGCTTTGAAAGATGGTTCACAAAATAACATGTTAGCTTCAAAATGCATTCTGCTGAAATCTTACACTTGCAATGTTTGGCATTATTACTGCAAGAAATGTTATAATCACTGCAACACAGACAGAATACCAGAGGAGTAATATCAGTACTAATTCTATTCTTAGCGAAGAATAGAACACCTTATAGAGATGCCATTGTCATAATAAACAATCTAGATAATATACGAAATGCTAAGGTGCATTTTTACAGTGATAGCATCAATCTTCATGCAGCTTCGCTTATTGCAGAGTTAAGAAAGAGAGACCAACTTTTTGAAATCTGGATCTCTGCCATCCACTTATCACACTGAGTATTATAAATATTGAGATATAAATTACCTGCTGCATCAGTGACAGAAATTTATGAGTTAATGGCTGAAGGGTTGAGAGACAAGCTGCTGAAGTTTTCCAATGTCTTCTTCTTCTTCTTCTTCTTCACTCTTACAACAGGCTGAAGGATGATTCTGCTGTCAACAAATAGACATAAGAGCTCTACTTATCTCTGGCTAAGTAGAAATTTTCTACAGTTAGTCACAAAGTAGATAAATTGCTTGCTAAGAACTGATTTTCCCCTGAGGTCCTTCAATGAGAGAGAAATTTGTAAATATCACCCCTCTGATACTTCAGCAGCTAACCTGTAACCACGAAAGTTAATTCAATTAGTTGGAATAAACTTTTAAGCTACATTATCACCTGTTTATAAAATCATAATATCTAGTAAATTGCTATTTGCATTCCACAACAACTAAACCAAGCCCATTGTTAAACTACAAATAGAGGAAATGAAACAAAAAAAGTTGCTTGGCGACATCTTATCCAAATGAAACAAAAAAAAAAAGAAAAAAAGGAAAAAAAAGGGAAGAAGGTAGAAAGGGGACATCCTCCCTACCTCAACAAAATCTTCCCCATCTGGGGGACAAAAAAAAAATGATATTCAATCAGGACAAGCGTATATGGATATTGATCTTCACATGAACAAATAGATAAGAAGTTCTAGCCTAAATACAATTATCTTGTGAGACTTGGTTATCTCAATTAAGGGGTATGCGCACTTCTACTAAAAAATACTTGCTAAAGCTCTTTCTTGATAGCAGGAAGAAAGAAATATAACTTATATCAATGGATTGGACGACAACGGGAAGGGAACAATAAGTTACATTCCATTTAAACCCTTGTTTGTCTCCCATTCTTTTAAAACTCTTTTTTTACTCATTTTCAACCACACATTCGCATAATAAAATATTCTACAAATAAACCAAAAACTTTTCCCATTTTTTAACCACACAATCTCCAAAAATTCACTATTCAGAAAAATGTTTTTCCAAAAAAAATGGCCACCAAACAGGGGCTAAGTCTACTCATCTTTTAATCCAAATGTCTACGTACAGTGAAAAATAAATTGTGACCACCACCCCCCATCTAGGCCTCTTTCAGTCTTTACTTTCAACTTGTACATTTAAAGAACAGCAGCATGCTAGCATGTCATGCAACATGGAATTGTTTTTAAATTGTGACCACCACCCCCCATCTAGGCCTCTTTCAGTCTTTACTTTCAACTTACTACATTTAAAGAACAGCAGCATGCTAGCATGTCATGCAACATGGAATTGTTTTTAAATGTTCGATAAACCATACAGAATATCAGAACACTTTGCTGTATTGATGCATTTTCCATACGGATTATATCTTGCAATTATATTACCTCTACACAAGTTCAGTAAAGGCCGAACCTCCCTCAACTGCAAAAGTGCTATAAGACTCACTTAGCATCCCATAAACAAAGCTAGATAGATAATGAAGCAACAGTGCACATGCACAAGTCATTAAGAATTGTGTGTGCCTGGAGTTGTTCTACCAGGAGAGGAAAATGTCTTCCTGTTTCTGATGTTGCAATTTTCTAGAACTAAAAATAGTTTGACCAGCTTAGAGCAAACTGAGCACATGAATTACATCCTTTTAGGCTATTCAGTAAAAACAGAAGTTTTCTAAGCACCTCAAAGTCAACTTTGCACATTCCTATTTCAAGTTGGTTTAACCTTTTTCAAAACCCTAGGATTTATTATTATTTTCTACGAGGGAGTTGAATATTTTTACCTCTTTAATCGTTCTGAAACCAGTTCACAGTATTTATGGTACCCCCTTTTGGGATTGCACGCACTTGTTAGCTTAGTGGACAACAGCACCTTTCCGGTTCCATCACTGGACATTTGAAGCCCACAATCAACGCAGAGAGATTCCAAATCTGATTCCTATATGAAGAGCACGAGATAATATGTAAGTCCTGCGATTGTCAAACATGCTATATTTATCTGTAAATAAATATCTTGAGAAACAGAGACAGAGACAACATACTTGCATCATCAGGAGGTTGGACAGGTGAGCCAGTGGATATGGTTGAAGCTTGTATCCTCCATAATTTATACAAGACAAGGCTAGTGCTCGTATCTATTATATTGTCAATAAAGAAGAGAGGAAAACAATTAGGATTATATTATAGCTACAAGTAACATAATAAATTGTATGCTGATCCAATCAACAGATCAACAACCACCTACGTGTTGTTCCCACTAAAGTTGAAACAACTACATAAATCCTTTTGTATTACTTAGTCTAGATCCGTGCTCTAACTATTGATAGGTGCAACGCAATAAAATCTTTTTAACCACAAACCCACTAAATTTCAGAAGTTCACATCATACTCTGCTAGTAAATTGCCACGTAAATTTGGTAATAAACCACCAAAAAGCACCAAATGAAAATGACCAAGTAATAAGTTGAGTTGAACTGAAAATATTATTACTCTCTATCTTTCATCAAGTACAATGACCATTGACCGAAGAAAAGATTCTGCACAAAAATAACAAAATGAGTTTGACAACCATTATTTCAAAACTCTTTAATTCTCATACTTATTTTCAACCACACATTTACGCAATGAAATATTTTGCACATAAATCCAAAACTTTTTCCTACTTTTAACCCCACATTCTCCAAAAAATCACTATTCAAAACTCCATTTTCTCAAAATAATGGCCATCAAACAGGGGCTGAATGAATAAAGCATTACTAAAGAAAAAGAATAGAAAAGAAATAGAAGAGAATGTAGTACTGGTTGTTCCAACAGCTAGAATGACCAACACATGATTAAAATAAAGGAAAAAAAAATACCAAAGAGTAAGAGACAATTATTGATCAATTATATCGTTGAAGACGCAAATAAACTTATCAAGTCATCCCATTATCAAGCTTAATATTTGTAGGACAAAGTATCTAAAGAAAATGACCTGTCTTTTTATTTCTACCTCACTACCTTTTTTCTTCCCAATTCATTTTCACTCTCACCTTTCAGGTGGGAGCGAGAATTTCAATAGATATGAGATCCATAGCCTATATTTGTGCACACATTTGTACAAGCAAGGTCATCTTTGGATGGAATACTTTTCTAGCCTCAATTGGAAAAGGTTCTATAGGGGTCATGAAATTCCACATCAATGCGAAGCCACTGAAAAATAAATGGATATAAAAAACTACCTCACTGATGTAAGGTTCAATAATGCAATACTGCAGGTAGGATGCCTCTGCCTCCGTAGTGTAGATTAATTGCTTGTAATTTCCCAAACGGAAAAATCTGCTCACAAGGGAAATTAACAGTTGAAAAAAGAAAAGAATAATGTAGTGAAATTAGACCAAAAAACAACAGAGAGAGAATATCAAGTGATGATTTAAAAATAGAATAAAGCTATAAAATTTTCAGTGAATTTAACCTCAATATTCTCCGGGCAAAACACATCTCTTTTGACTTCATGATTACAAAAGGAACACGACGGAACCACAAAGACAGTGACTCGCTCTGTAGGTTAGAGAATGCAAAGTAAATTAATGAACCAGCTCAGGCTATGAACTTAAGAATCAGAAGCAGGAGAGATTAAAGATATATACCACTACCTGGTTGTCGGAAGAGAGATGGAGAAGCACATAATATGAATGGAATTCTGATTCATCCTTATAAATAGAATCTGGAGCTCGATTTGCTTCATAAAGACTAAATAGAGATGTAAGTGCTTTGGTAAGCTGCTCCATGTTGAGGTGACAAATAGAAGCAGTATCTGGACTGCCACATTTAGAAAGCTTGTGATGTGATAGGATGTGAAATTTGACCTGTATGATATAAAACAAAAGAATCTGCTTTTATTAAAGTTCCAAAGTTGGAATATTGGAACCAATAAATTGCACGATTTTATTAAAGGAACATGCCAGGTTACAAAAGGATAAGTGCTGAAATGATATTTTTTCTTACTATCATTATCATATATGCAAATAAATTATAGCTACAAAAAAGCAGAACACATTCCAGATTATGAACAGAATCTATGCGAGCGGAGGTGCAGGTCACATAATTTCTTCTTGCATGCCTAAAAGCCACAATATAAACGAAATAACTCTGACACGATTTATTAACTTAAACAATGAAGAGAGAATGAGCCAGGAGTTTATGACAGACTGATACGCATTTCTAAACAACCTCAGATATTTACATAAAGTGGACCAAACAAGCAAACAATTAATAAGGTTGTGATTCCATGGGAGACTTCCTTCCAATTATCTAGTTATATAAGTAGCTATTTATTACATAGTGTTAAAGGAGACACTACCATGCACGACAAGACTGACAGTGACTTCTAATACATTTCAAAGAATAACTGTCACTTGAACAGCTAAGCATACGAGCCAAAATTCCAACTAAAATTCTCCTCCTCCAACAATTTTCTATATCCACAAATTCCTTCAAACCTTACAGGGATGTTTAAAGGGAATGATGATTTGAACAGTTAGTCCACGTCTTGCATAACCTTAAATGACTCTTATTCAAAAGAGCAGCACAACCAGTAGAACAAATTATAAGAGGGAAAGGTGGATCAAAATTATCGTGCCCTGATATGGTTGCAAAGGGTTGATTTCATTAGATCTTTCAGTAGACATACGGATCAGTCCATTAAAGTAGCGAAATAGGATTCCTTTGGCTGCTCTCATATTTATTGGGGATCAGGTACAGTCTTGGTGTGATTTTATTAGACATTTGCTAAACTAGGATTTGGGCTCTTATGGAAATTCTGAATAAGATTAGTAGGAAGCATTGTTCTGTGTGCATTAAATTCAGAATTTCTTATAGAAATTCTGCATAAGATTAGTAGGATGCATTGTTCTGTGCGCATTAAATTCTCTGAAAAAGTAGAAACAGCCATAAGTGCAAAAGCATAAATTCCCGAGTCTCAGGATGCTGGACATACTTATAACCTAATTTTCATGGAAATTCAAATAAATCCCCGTGTAAATAAATATCAATCTTTCCAAAAATCGATAGAAAGAACTCGTACATTATAATTGAAATTAAAGATATGCTTTGTGAAATCAACAAAAAAGGTAGAAACTAAAGAATGCAAAAAGTTGAAATTATTTGTCATTAGCACCTACAACTAAACCTCCAACGGCGTGTCTTCAGATGCCTATGCAATAAAATAATGGCATATAGGATCAATCTAGATGCATAATTACCGCTAAAAAGCACAGATGACGATCATTGACGTAGAGATACATCAAAGAACTGCAATCTATGGCATCATATGAAAATCTGCCCATGAGTAGACATTTTTTTGCTAACTTAATTAGACAGGAGATATTAAACCACATTCGGACAATGGCATACCATTCTTTCATACATATGTATCGCTTGATCATTGGTAATATTTTGCATGGTAAGATCTTGCCTTATGGATCTTGTCCTATCAAAGATGAAGTCATGAACCACCTCAAAACGACAGTCACTCTTCAGCAAGTTGAGAACATAATTTAGAGTATCTTCCAAGACTGAGACAGGCCGAACATCAGAAGCTTGGACATTATTTGTGCTTATAGTTCTGCAAAACTGAAAGGAGATAAGAAGAAAATTGGTATAAAATCAAGTTATACAGGAAAATATTAAAATTTACAACTTAAGATTTGAAAGAAGAGCTTAAAATAGGTTTCTTGCTTACAAACATTAAGGGCTCGCTTAAAATTAACAAAAGGTAAATTTTTTCCCCCATTTTTCAAAAACAAAAATGGAACAGTCTTGAAAGCAAAAACCATCAAATAGACATTTCCATTTCCATCCGCCACTGATTTGTTTATCAGTCAATTCATCCAAAAGTGTTCTTTTCTTGATGTTGGGAAAATAATGCCGCAACACAGAGAAAACGGAAGTCTAAGTAGAAATGTAGAAAAGAAAAAAATACAAATTTATGAGTGGAGAATCAATTTATAAAATTTAACTAGTAGAAAATTTCTAATTGATCTCGATAACAACTTTGAAAGCATTCCAATAAGAGCCCTCGTTATTTTAAAATAATCTATCAGAAATAGAACACTATAAAAATCAGAGAACACTCCAATACGATCATTGATTCGCAGTATACCTTTTTAACGGCGAGAGTAGATGAAGTTTTAGCAGGATTTCCATGAAGCCTCTCAAACACAGCTAAATCTCGCAGCCTCTCACGTCGTGCCCGTTCCTCGACTGCTCTTCACAAATAACAGAACACAAAATAATTAATCAACACCACCATTTTAACATCAGAAATCAAAGAAAAATGAAGTAAAAGAAAAAAAAACAGATTTGTGGCGAGACCAGGGCACATAAAAGGGCAAGTTCCAACCAAATTTGGAATATCTTGGTGTTCATCAATATTATCTTTGTTGCCCGAATTTACGGTGGCGGATTTATTGGCATGAGCAATTCTAGTATTAGAATTAGGGTTTGAAGGTTTATGGGATTTGGTTGAAGAAGAAGAGGAATAGTTGTTTGTGATCATGGGTTGTTGTCGTTGACTCCTCCGATCAGCCATGGCTGAGGGGTTTGAAGCTCAAGTCTACAATTTTCTTGCAAATAATTGTGTGTGATTCTACCAAATCGACCTCCAAAGTTCCACGTTGGTTTTAGTTAAAAATAAGGTAAATGGCACTGGACATTCCCACATTTCACTGTAAGTGTCAGCTTTTACGGCATTTTCAATCCTATTTTCACTTTTCTTCACACAAAAATAGTGGTGCATCACGGTTACTCTTATATTTTTTCTAAGTAATTTTGTTAAAATGATAATATATTTCAAAACGATTACTTAACCTCATAACCAAAATCGATGGAAGATCGCGTTTCAAGACTATTATTGAAAATCAAAAGATACGCAACAGTTTTAACTTTTTTTTGTTAAATTCATTGTGCATATTTTTGACATAGATCATGATTTCTTGACCTATTACAGTGACTAACCAACAAACAAATAAATAGAGTTAATACCTCATGTTTATAAGACCAGTTTTGGGGAAAAATAAATTTGATTTGAAAACTGAAACGATTTGACGTCTGAACATTCGTTTACTATATGCAACATCTGAAGACTCATGAACGATGTAGTGCAACAACTGTTCAACTTGAGTTCTATCTCTCAAACTAGACACCAATAAAATTTCATATTGTTTTCACAAAACTTCAAAACTAAAAGTGAAACCAGCAGATCATAGTAAGGGTGTGATTGCCAAGGAACCATGATTCATTAAAAAGACACACATAACATAGATGACAAGACTAATAACCAGAAATATGCAGCTGAAAAATAAAAGTGCCACACAAATTTATGAGGCAACTATTTAATAATTTGCATTATTAGATTATCTCTTCTTCATCCGTTAGCTCTTCCTATGTAAAATTTTCCTTGTCCAACACCGACTCAACCTAAAGATAATAAAGAAAATATGAAAAAATTACTAACAGGAAAAAGGACAAGGAAGGAAAACATAAACCATAATTAATTATGAAAAATCCCATAAAAGAGAATTATCAACAAAATTGAAACATAAATAAACAAACATCTAGTCCGGACATGTATGGAAGCACAAATTAATTGATTCAAGTTAGTGTTGGCCCACTGAGTATTTAGTACAGCATAAGATTGACTTTTTTTTTTATCTCTAAACCAATCTCAAACAAGTTATTTTGCGGAGTTAAAAATGAGTTCAGTTTGATTAACTTTGTTATTTGCATGTTACTTAATTTATCAATCATTTATTAGCTTAACTCATTTATCTAATAAGATAAGCTTGAACAAGCCATGGATGAGCCAATCTCAAGTAAAGTTCAACTGGCTCAGTCATTTTACAACCATAAACACATATCATAAACAAATTTAATCAAGCGAATGACAAATGCTATAGGTGAAACCAAATTCAAACCTAGAGATACATCGGGAACAAAACANTTTTTTTTTATCTCTAAACCAATCTCAAACAAGTTATTTTGCGGAGTTAAAAATGAGTTCAGTTTGATTAACTTTGTTATTTGCATGTTACTTCATTTATCAATCATTTATTAGCTTAACTCATTTATCTAATAAGATAAGCTTGAACAAGCCATGGATGAGCCAATCTCAAGTAAAGTTCAACTGGCTCAGTCATTTTACAACCATAAACACATATCATAAACAAATTTAATCAAGCGAATGACAAATGCTATAGGTGAAACCAAATTCAAACCTAGAGATACTTCGGGAACAAAACAAAAATGAAATATAAAATAAATAAATAAATAATAGAAAAAGAAAATAGAGTTTACCCCAAATGCAGCATTGAGATTAAGGTTTGCACATACAATAACAAACTTTTAGCAAATAAAAGATTATTCAAAAATACTTTCCATAACGATAA
This sequence comes from Fraxinus greggii, assembly GCA_903798315.1. Lineage (NCBI taxonomy): Eukaryota > Viridiplantae > Streptophyta > Magnoliopsida > Lamiales > Oleaceae > Fraxinus > Fraxinus greggii. The sequence goes on from CAIGRK010215475.1 coordinate 11,610, forward strand.
AATTATTTTTTAAAACAACAGAGAAGGTAGAGTGATAGACAGTAAAAAAAATAAAGATGGAAAAATGTTCACAAGTTGGCGTTTGTTTGGCCGTATAGTTAGGATTTCCCCCCACCAGAATAGATTCGATAACCAGCTACCAAAGAGAAATTTGATTTCCTGAGTCAGTCATGGCAAATACATCAAAAGATGTATAGACTATGAAGTCCAACGCCGCCA
>CAIGRK010215506.1:0-11191 GCA_903798315.1 Fraxinus greggii
AACGTTTTTAATGTGTGTGCTAGTATTGTTTTGAAGGTATGGTGATTAGGTAAAAAATGAAGGTATTGTAAGGTGACATGAACAAAAAATTGGCGTCTGAAGCGCCGGAAAAAGAAAGAAAACAAAACACAAAAAAATATATATATGTAGCAAGGCAAAGCCCAGATGCTGCCTACACAAAACGAAACAGGAAGGCAATGCCGGGCGCAGCCTGGACCTTTATTCGTTGCGCCGCGCCAGCAAAATTCTACCAAATTACGCTGCAAGAAGCCCATAAAAAAGACTCCGATTTGATCAAGAACGTGAGAGGAGTATGAATAGACAAGAAGACCCACGAATTAGGGGTTNCCGATTTGATCAAGAACGTGAGAGGAGTATGAATAGACAAGAAGACCCACGAATTAGGGGTTCCAAAACATTGCAAACTAGATAGAAATACAAGATTGAAGAGGAAATTCACGAGAAGAAATTCATCATGGATTCGAGTTCAAATCAAAGATTGGAAGTGGAAGAAGATCTTGGTGCAATGGCTGATTCAATTCCATATTTTTAGTCATTTAAATCCGGTAATGTATTCGAATATGTTTAATTATTTTATCATTTTCATCATATTTAGCTAAATTCTACATTAGGGCAAACAATGTAATCTTTTGTGACCCTTAATTCTTTAATTCAAGAATTATGTAGTTTATTCTTCCATGTGTTGATTTTATTATGATTTTAACGTTTTGAATTATCTGGCCAATAATTTGATGATTACTTGAGTTTCTTACGAATCGAGAGGCGAGTTTGAAGTTTAGAATGTATAATAAAATTCGGTAACGAAGTATAATGTGTAGAGAAACCTATACTAATTATTGCCGTCGTTATATGAATTCCTAGAACTAAAACTCGTTTAACTAAGGGTAATTCGCATAGAGATATATAATTGAATTAGTTGAATAGGTTCAATGAGAACTCGAGAGGGGTAAATTGAATACCATATGAGAATTCGACCGAACATTACATTATATTAGAATCTTGAATTAGGAATTAAGGTGATCATTAGATGAATTTGTTTTGCCCTATTTCTTACATACGTGAATCTTTAATCAATTATTGTTTGACATTTTATCTTAATTTCCATTAATTTTAAGTATTTACTTCATTATGAAAATCAATAGTCACAATTATATCCATTCATTATTTGTTTACTTTTATCAAATAGGAGTTAGGAAAAGTATATAAAGTCTAAAGTATAGTTCTCGTGGGATAGATAATCCGGACTCAATGGTCCACTATATTACTTGTTACGATATCGTATGCTTGCGATATAAAAAATGCAACACTCTCCTTTCTTTTTCAAGGTCCGAGAGTAAATATAAGAGCGTGTGCGCATGCATATATGTTTCTGAATTTTCGATAGAAATGAGAGAAAAGGGGATGATGTGGTTCATGAGTAAGAGATGGGATTTGAATCCTTTCGCCAACGTTGTTGAGACATAAGTTTATCTCGTTGGGACTACATGATCATCTTATACCAACTTGAAAAATCTAAATGTACAATAATTTAAGAAGTCAAGTATTTAAATCCGTGACTTATTAAATGCAATCATTGTACATGCATTCAAATCGAAAAATATGTGACTCGCTAAATGCAATCATTGAAATCGAGTTGACGGTAACAACCATACTCGAATTAAATCTAGAGATTGTGTGGCCCAAATATCAAAACAAAGATAATTACTCTCCATTTAAGGATGGACGAAACAGGGTTTGGTACATATTGATCGAATTGTATTCACAAATTTAAACATGATGTTTCTTTGATTCTATTGTAAGGTAGAAATCGGGTGAACCAAAAACGACTAGTTTCAGGTTGCGCGATTCATTATATCGTTCTTTATTTTTTTCCCCTAAATTCTTATGAACAATTGCCAAAAAAGTTATCAAAATTCACAAACAAGGTAACTATGATACCATAACAAATTATAAATTCTCATTTTCCAACCAAGAGATATTTTGGAGATTGACTCATTTCAATTTTAAACTAAAAAATCCATAATCAAGACGAATTATATGATTGTCAATTATAAACCACATATACTGTTTTTGCACGGAATCGATCCGTAACGTGTGTCTGATTTTGTTTTGATCTAATTTATTCGAATTCAAGAATTTATACTCGTACTTTCCTTACTATCATACAAGTAATTTCTACAAGGCTCTCGCATTTACATTCTCTCAAAGAGATTTTTGCCATGTTAGTTTAAAAATTTACTAAATAATTCTACTTCTACATAAGAAATTATATAAAATTTTACAAATAGATGAGATGTCAAAAATGAAGTGTGGATTTTTTTTATTTGGTTAAAGAAATTTTGATCCAATTATATTTCACCATATCATGTGTATATACACCAATTTTTAAGTCGTGACGTCCATATTGCACAATGAAAAATTATTTACAAATAAAATTGACTTGCATAAACCAATTTTTTCTATGTTTCACACCCACACCACAAACTTGATACTATTCACATATAAAATTGGCTTTGCATAAACCAATTTTTTTCAAAGTTTCACATCCACACCACAAACTTGATAAAAGAGCCGATAATACACCAATCTATTCACATTCCCCACGCAACAGCAAACCCAATACTCAATACCTAATTATCCATTTAAAATCTTTTGATTGTTTTCATTTTCATTGAAATCCAGTGCTGTGCTTGATTGTTACCTAATTGAGACGTTACTACATTAACTTTCCGGACCAGAAAAAAAGAAAAACTACGGAAAATTGTTTCTTTATGTATCTTGGATATATCCTTTAAGTTTTCCCTATTTCCATTCGGCGCCTCTGCTTTTCATTGCCGCGATCTAAACATCCAAAGAATTGGTTTCTGGGTTTTTGAGATTCTCTGTTAATCAATTGATAATCTTGGTATTTCTCAATTTCTTTGTTTTATTTAATTACTTGTTTTTGAGTTTTGACATGGGTTTAATTCTCCTGTCGCCATCTTTTTCTTTTGAAAATTATGTGACAAACTTTTTCAATGTTCACCATTTTTCGGTTTTGCCTGGATTCGTTTGGATGGAAATTAGATTATCATCTAAAAGAATCTAATGCTTTTCTTATGTGGGATTATATTGAATTTCTTGCTTCTACTTTTAGGGTGTTTGCTTGCTCAAATACTAGTAATTTAGTTTCAGTTACTCATCATTTTTTCCAGACTGCTAGACTGTTTGTGTGAGGTCATTTTTCTTTTGCATTTCATTTTCATGTTGATGATTTCATAAAATGAGGTTTCAGTTTGTCATCGTTTATGATTCAGTACGTGCAATGTTACTGATGTATATTTGATTCACACAAATTGGGTTGTGATGTCAACTTGCTATGTTTGTTCAATTTTCAGCTGAGTTGTAGAAGCGGCAATTTTATCTTTGGGTGGGTCTAGGTTTCTGTGCCTGTTTCCATGCTTAATTTCTAGAGACCTGGCAAATGAACATACAAGTGGTCGGTTTGGAAATGTGAAACATTATACAAATGATTATTAAAATTTGTCATATCGCTAATCATTAAATTTTGTCCAGATCGTACTCCAAATATAAACAAACCTAAGACGGTAGGGTAACGGTAGAAGATTTAATTAATAGAGTGCAGTAGATTATCACGAACTGTGAATTTTCTGAAGTTCAGGAATGGGGTTATAATAACTATAAATAAATTTCTCCGAAGATTCCTACTTTTGGTAAAAAAATGTCTGATATATATTGTTCAAGTAGCATTTTGAGTCGACTCTACATGCGGTCTTGGAGTAATATTTTTTCCTCTTAGGGTGAACAAGTTTGTGGAAGTAATCTCAAGCCTTGAGTTTTGTGCTTGGTTGCTTCCAAAATATTTCCTGGACGATTAACGAGGAACTAAGGAATTATTATATATGTTATATGGTAATTGTTATAGCCTGACGACTTACTATGCAACATAGTTAGTAAGTGACCGGCTGTTCATATAATAGAGGATTATTTTATTATTATAATAGTTACTCAAGTTTTCCACTGTTACACTAGTGGGTTTGATCTCTTAAAAACAAAGATCAAAGAGCAAAACATCAAAGCCAAGAAGCCAAGTGATATATAGGCACTTTGATCTTTGATGGACGGTAAATGTCGAGCATGTTCAATAATTATGTTTCATTAACAGAGTAATCTAGAGGGAACAATATCATGTGAAAAACAACCGTCCAAAACTCTAGTTATTGACGTCAAGATCGACAGTAACCGTCCATCAAAGATCCAAGTTTACCTTGATAAGTGTAAATATTACACTTATCTTGACAATCAAAAGTAGATTCTGAGTGTGATTATAATAAGCCTGATGCTTAGTTATGCTTGTTTATAGATTATTTTAGACAAAAACCTGGCATTGGACGAGAAGAGATGAAAAGGAAAAAGTTGATTAAAAAGGATGAGAATTGGAAGTATTTAGAAAGTTGGGGGACCAATCTGTCACTTTTGAAAGTTGAAGGACCTCCGTGCAATATTAAATAAATTGGACTCAATAGACCTCTTAGTGTTGGATTCGAGATTGGGCAGGAGAAATTTGTTATTAGCGTTTTGCTCATATCTTTTTCTTTCGTTGTTCACTGCAGAGTATTATCTGTGGTTCAATAGAGATTCTACCATAGGGATCTCATCTTTCCTCTCGGTTCTTTAACTGCATTTATATATGGGCTGAGGTTTACTTTTAATGGGAGGTGTAGAGCATGAAGATCCACCCTTAAAACGTGTGAAAGTGACATCTGAAGAATCGGACAGTTTTTTCAGCAGTGCATCAGTTAGAGAGCTAGCTAGGTGCTCATCGAGCGACTTAATGGCTCGACCCCTAGAATCTCAAGGGGATGACGAAGTTGTTGGTGTAAAAGGTGTTGTTAAGAAAGTTGAACTTGTTAGAATTATTGCTGAGGCTTTATATTTTCTTGGTTATGAAAAGACAGGAGCACATCTAAAGGAAGAGTCAGGGATACCTCTGCACTCCGCTGTTGTTAGTTTGTTTATGCAGCAAATTATTGATGGTGAATGGAGTGAAAGTGTAGCCACATTACATGAAATTGGTCTAATGGATGAAAATATTGTTAAGTTGGCATCTTTTGTCATATTGGAGCAAAAGTTTTTTGAACTTTTGGATGGAGAAAAAGTCATGGATGCTTTAAAGACACTGAGAACTGAGATTGCACCTCTGTGTGTACATACTAATAGACTTCATGACCTTTCTTCCTTAATTGTGTCTCCATCACAGACTGCTCTTGATGGAACTTCTGATCAACGGTTAAGGATCAGGTCACGTCAAAAATTACTGGAGGAATTGAAAACATTGTTGCCCTCTACGGTGATGATTCCAGAAAACCGATTGGTGCTTCTTGTTGAACAGGCTCTTGACTTGCAAAGGGATGCTTGCAGGTTTCACAACTCCTTGGTTGGGGAAATGTCATTGCTCTCCGATCATCAGTGTGGAAGCGACCACATGCCTTCTCAAACTTTACAGGTCAGGTTAAAATTTATTATTTACACATTGAAATCAGAAGAACTTTTCATAAAAATGCCATCTTATTTGGAATAGGGCCTTCAGTTGTGCTGTTTTATACATGAAGTATGAATAGCAGATAAAGTCTCCTTTTTTCATTTTTCTTTTTTACATTATTAGTTGATTGATGTTGATCACAGGAAAAGTAAATTAGATCAATATTGTGTCCATGAATAAGATATTTGAGTCTTTCACTTTGTGTTAAAAGTGGAGAAAATTGCATCATTTTTCTCCAACATACTACCTAGGTAGTAATTGTTCTTCAACCTTTAAAAAGGAGCAAGTTGGTTCCTAACCTTTGATTTTTGTTAAATCCTAAATGATGATGATTGTCCAAATCTCTGTTAAGTTGTCAAGTGGTCCTTGCATGTCCAACCTTTTGAAGTTAGATTTTTCTTTTCAATTTAAGGAGTGTCTAAAAATTGGAAGTGAAATATGTTTTCATGAGAGATGTGGTTTAACGAAGATTGAACATTTTTTGTCGCTGACGACTGATGGTATTACAATGATGAAAACTGAAAAGGTTGGAGACCAACTGGCCATTTAGATAATAGGTTAGGGATCAATGTTGCAATTTTCTGGTTAAAAAGAAACAGGTTATCTATTTCTGTTCTTGTTTTTTGGGTAAAAACTATATTAAGCTATGTTGGAAAAGAGGCTTAATTGGATATTAAAGCTTCTTACCTCTGTGAAGCAAGGCGCAAGTCTTTAGGCATTTTGAGACATAATGAAAGAGATACCAATAAACAGCCTAGGCGTCTCCCACATTGTCACGATTGACAAGATCTTTAAGAGAATTATCAATATTTTTTTTTTCCACAATCATCATCTTCATGACTATCTGATTAGTTTCTTCTCATCATCCTCAACTTGCAATGTTGCATTCCCCTTCCCCTTCCCCTACTGCTTCCATGCAAAAAAGAACAAAAAACTCATCAATTATGGGCTAAAAAAATAGCCACTAAAGCTAAGACAATAATAAAAGCCCAGAAAAGGTAAAACAAGGAGAGCACACCTTAGCTGCCCTGAGGCTAAGCCCGAGGTACAAGCCTTGACGGTTTTATTGAAGGTGTGTAATGAAAGACACATGAAATGCCTCTCGAGGCATAATCTCAAACAACATCTGGAAACAATGGATTGAGAATGTTGTTTTCACGTGGCAAAATAAATGTACGTGTGCTTTGTACAAGAATGAAATTGTTGCGTCACTGCAAGAATCTCTTAAAAACCAAGATAGATGTACTGTTTTCTTCAAGGGACGTGAGAGCGCCCAAACTCTTGACCAAATAAAAGGATGGAAAATTAAAAAAAAATGTATTATAGTTTGTACTTTTTTCTTATGTATAAATCCGAGAAAAAAGTAATGCTCCAAGAATAATAAATGTATTTATTGACCATTGATCTAGAAAATGTCATGTCTATTTCTCAATGAGGGCTAGAAGGGGATACTCCACCTTTGTGTGTTACAATGCTTACTCATGGATGATGAATAGGGGAAAATTGGTTAATACTATAAAAACGGCAAAAGAGATGAAACTAATGTGAAACTATAAATCATGAGCTTAATAAATACTCTGCAAACAATGTTGGATTGAAGGCTATATTAATTTATATTTTCATTGTTTTCGTAATGAATAATAACTGACTATTGAGAATCACATGCATCTATTGACATGGGACAGCTTTTAAAAATCTCTCAAAAAACCTACTACAACAGAAGGCGTCCTGGAGTTTTATCTGGATTAAATGATTGATGAGTTTGATTATGGGTTAGGGATGAATTTTTGAAAAAGATGATGAATTGTATCTGAAAAGTAGGAGAATACGAGATAAAAATAATGTTTTTTTCCGCTCAAGGGATTAGCCAAATCACTGTAACACAATTTCAAATTCTCATAACAATCCACTCTACTAGATTTAATGGAAGGATCTTTAAATCTCCTCGAATATTTTCTTTAGACATTTTTTCTCGTCATTGTTGCATCGTCTTTATTGATGAGGTTGCAAATCCGATTCCTTCTTGTGTGCGCCTATATATCATGACAAACTCCCTGAAAAAGAGAATAAAACAAAAACTTCCTCTGCAAACAATTTGCATACATGTATTATGTCCAATATTTGGCAAATCTTTTGTTTAGTTTGCAGTAGTTAGTGATGGTTCTTTCTGTATATGATGTATTTAAACTTTGTTAAGAAGTTGTTGCTATAGTAAACTGACCCAGTGTCTCTGGAACTTAATAGTGAAGTTATATTGATGTTAGCAGAGACTTTGGCCTTACTTTTGACCACAATTGATGGACAGTTGTGATGAATTTATCAGGCTCTGCATGGAGATGAAGTGTGTGATGATATTTAAATGTGTGCACTTGATTAAAGCAGATAATATGCAATAGACCACTAGTTGCTTGAAAGCAAATCTTTTTGTATTATAGATTTCCATTTTTGTTTAATATGAACACTGAAATTGTAATATATCTGCTCTTTCACAAAACCTGGGGTAATTCATTGTTTAGTTAATAATTTGACCATTGATCCTTTTTTTGATGCAATTTTTTGACTACGGGAATGCTTGACTTCGTAATCCAGATATTACAAGAACACAGTAATGAAGTCTGGTTCTTGCAATTTTCTCACAATGGAGACTACTTGGCCTCGTCATCCAGTGATTGTCTAGTGATTATATGGGAGGTAAGATTTTCTTTTTAGCTGTGCATATAATTAATTTGTGCTTGCATTTTTTCCCCCTGGTTCCCTTCAATGACTGGCGGGTATATGAAATTTACTCTTGCCATTAACAATTTACTTTACTTCCATGCTGATTTTCACTTTTAGTGCTATTTACGAACTTCTGCGCAGACTTTTCTTGACATTATAATTGTGGTCTTCCAACTTAACATCGACTTCTGTTGCTTTCAATTTTTTTATACAGGTTGAAATGTTTCAGTCTTGGTGTAGTATTTATATCATTTGTTCAAAGTAGAACTGTTCTCTAAAACACTTATTGGATATGAATTTGAAGGACTACTCGTTTAAAGTCAGCATAATAACCATTAGATCATATAGTTGTTTCGGGAATATAATGCTGCAATCATGGCACTTTTGTAATCAAGTGCCTTTCATATGTTTCTGTTACATTTTTCTGTTTGCTCCCATCTACTTGAAACTTTTCGATGTTTACAACAAGTCTCCAATATTTTACCTTCCCCAAATATTTCTTTAACCATACATGATGATTTATCGTTCCCTGCCAGATGGTAAAGCTAAAAAGACTTAGAAGCTTATTGCTTTCAATCTTTTAAAATTGGAATCTCGCATTCTGCTTCTCTTTTCCTAAACTAGTAAGCGCACCCTATATCAAACATGAATTCAATCTGGCTTGTCCTTCTCTCTTTATACCTCTAACAGATCCTCCTATGATTTGAAAGGTAAAAAAATGTTTGATGTGAAAATCTCTGCCCAAATGACTATATCCGTCCCTCACGAAACAATTTACTGATCAGCTTTCACCAGAAACCACCATCAATATATACTTGAATCCCAAATCAATAAAAAATTAAACGATAAATGCTCCAGAGGAAACAAATCCTTCATCGCCCTAGGCCCCAGTAGAAAACACCCAAATCAATTTCGCGGTTATGTTTTTCCACAAAATCTAGAGGAGGAAGGTCTTCGTACCATCATAAAAGAGTTGGTTTATACAGCCTGACAGAAATTTGGTTGATTTTAGCTTTTAGGTTTATGGTTAGAGGTTGCTACACTGGTGACAGAAGTGCTGAGGTTAGAGATTGATTCTATTCAGTGATAGTTGATCTTAATGGCGGAGGATTATTTAAAATATTTTAAAGGAAACAAGCTTTCCCTTCTGGGTCTTGACACTTCGAAGAACAGAATGGAAGACCTGGCAAGGTTGACTTGTGGAGCTTACGATTATCTGAACCATTTAGTTTGTTTGAAAATCTTACATCCCTTGACGGATCTGGTTTCTCTTAGGAGGATGGTCCTTGCTATTTAGAGTGGTTTTCTTCCTGAAATACGCAGCAGTTATATATTGAAAAACCTATTTATCACAGCTCATGAAAGTTGGGTGTTATGTTGGAAGTTGTGGGTTTCTCTATTTTTTTTTTTTTTGGCTTTTAGATAGAAAGGAACTCTATAATTTTTCAATAAAAGGCATGACTGCAACCAAATTTTGCAGGGAGTGGAGTTTTTGGCTTCTTTATGGGATTCTATCTCCAAGGAGTTTAAGGATTTTCATTTATCTGTAGGCGTTCTTGGTTGAAGGACGTGATGTATTCTTGATTTTGTTTTTCTCTATTTTAAGAGGAGTCCTTGTTCTGGCGATGTATGTGTGTATCATGATATCATGAATAGTAAATGCGCGTTTTAGAAAAAGCGTAATTAAATAATTTTCTTTCTAATGATCCTGTCATTGATTATAATATACGGAACAAAGAGAGCTTGGTATGGAATGTTCAATTGAATCAATTGAACGTTATTCCAGCTCAAAGGCTTGAGAATACCTGCAAAGCTGTTCATCACTTCAAGAACATTTCAAAGTTATTTTGTAGCATTTTTGGCTAATTATAGAACTTACAGCTTAAACGACTAGATCTACGTCAAAACCATTACATTTTTCACCTATTTATGAACATTAAATTAGAGTTGATATATCAAAATATATAGACAATTTCAATAGTCTTTTATTTTTCAAATATTTGATATTTGATGAAAGTCTCTTTGACTCTTTGCTCAATCTGAATGTTCCTGCTTAGAATGTAAAATGTATCTCATTTAACTCGTCTTTTTAATGTCACATATTTGATTTGGCATGCGATTTGCATGATGGGACCTTTATTTCAGTTATTGCAATGAGCTTGAGGAGAAGGAATGAACATGGGATATCTAGTTATTACATTATTATGTATATTGGATTGTTTTGAAGATGATACAAGTTACATAAACAGCAGTGAATGTAGGTTTTGGGTTGAAAAGAGGCTTTGGTATTTGGTTTAGATCATGTATAAGAGTTGGACGACCGTGGTGTGAGATTTAATAAAATAATTTTGACTAATACGTCAATACCTAGTAATATAGCACTGAATAATGTAGATTATATTTTGATGACTATTTAAAGGAATGTATGTGGATTGAAATTCCAAAATCCATCGGAAGCTTCAGTAGATGACTTCCAAACCTCTTCTATCTAATAGGAATGGTTTGAAACAATGCTGAATTTGTTCACTGCCATCCGTATAAGTTTATTGTTGATGGTTTAACTATTTAACCCAAGCTGTTTTTTGATCAGTCTCATTCTTGACCTTTAAGTACTTTTGTTACCGGTTTATGTTGCTTATTGCATACTAGATATTTCATGTCCAGATATTGGGAACTTTTAATTTATTCCATTAATATTTCTAAATTACTTTTGAATCCTTCTCTGGTGTTTTTCAAAACTCTTTAGTTCTCATACTCATTTTCAACAACATATTTACACAATAAAATATTTTGCACATAAACCTAAAACATTTCTCTACTTATTAACCACACAACTCCTTTTTCTCAAAATAATGGTTGTCAAACAGGGGCTAAGACCATCTCCAGCGCTGCACCAAATCTTGCACCAAA
>CAIGRK010215511.1:0-12757 GCA_903798315.1 Fraxinus greggii
GTCAATCAATTTTAGGTCGCGAGTTTCGACAAACCTCAACCTGACACGAATGCTGGCACTATCTATCTGAGTTAAGCTTATGTTAGCAATTGAAAATGAAAACAGTTAACAAATTAAAATTGAGATTATTATTTGAATAAATACATTGTATATATGAAGGACAAAAATCAACAACAAATTGTACATAATTTTGGTTGACATTCTAGTTAGTAAAAATTGTACACTTAATAATTCAACTCGTAAATGTTTCATATATAGTCTCAATCTTAAAAGTAACTAGGTATCTTTGACACTATTAGATTCCTTGGATTTCAAATTCTTCAAGTCCTGGCACGGCCCAAGGCGAGGGAACGACCCCTACATCCAACTCTGGTGCTACCTGATTGTAAAAATGATACAATTTGACGTAGTTGTATCTTTAAATAGACATAATCAGCATTGTTCTAAAAAAGGTAAAGTGTGACTAGGCAAAAATGTGAAGTTTCAAGTTATATATAACTAGATGACAAGGTCAAAATTTGCAGTTAAACACGTAGTTTTACCTAAATACGCACACACTTTTTATAACACTGATAGTCAGACTGTGTGCTATTATAGAGTTGTTTCCTTATCGTCTCAGAAATGCACACACTTGAATAAAATGTGATGCATTTCTTAATATTATAAGAGTAAGCACATGATCACCTTAAATCACTCCATCCAATACAATAATAATATTGCCCAATAACCTATTTCTGCCGTCGCCTTCACGAGACCTTTATTTCAGCCCCCTTCCCTCATTTTCATGCAACGATTCTATGACTTTATGCTCCTTGGACCGGTAAAAAGATCATTTCCTGTTGACCTTCTCATCGACCACACACACTCTCACGTGTCTTCGATCAATCACAGCTAACAAAAACACGTAATTCACAAGCGACCAATGAATTTATATTCACGTAAACGCAGTCCCATAATCAAACGAGAATAGATTCTACTTCTACTCCAAATCTTGTTCAAGTTTCCAAAGTTTTGAATTGTACCTGGTACCACTGTTTTGTTTACTTGTATACTGTCACGGCCCATTTAGGCAATGCGTCGAACATGTTGAGTCGATCATCTCCAGAGGACGGTGTAATCCATAGCATACTCTCCTACGATACCAACATCATGCTAGCTGCGATTGTTTCTTTACTACTTGTAGTTATATTTGTTTTGTTGTTGCATATATACGCAAAATGGTTCTTAGCTCTAGCCCGTGAAAGGGGTGGGACGTCAGGGTCGGTTCCGCAAGTATTCGGGGCTCGGTTTCATCATTTTCACACATTAACAGTTGATACGAATTACGCTATTTCTCCATCCAAGGGTCTTGAATCTTCAACCATTTCTTCGATACCACTGTTCGTGTTCAAAGGAGAGGAACAAAAAAGTGGACTGGAATGTGTGATTTGTTTGAGTTTATTTGAAAATGACGAAGTGGGCAGGAGACTACCAAAATGTGATCATGCATTCCATGTTGAATGCATTGATATGTGGCTCCATTCGCATACAACATGTCCCATTTGTCGAGCTCCTGTAGTATCTGACAATACAAATTCTGCAGATTCAAGTTCATCACAAAACGAAGAGATTCTGAATCAGGAGTTATCAGAAAATGAATTGCGGATCGGCAATGTGGACTCTGTATTGGAAATCATAGTGGCGGATCCGAATTCAGAAATCGAAATTGTAGAGATAAATGATGCATCACCATCGTCGTCCATCGGGAGCTCACTGAAGAGAATGTTTAGCAGGAACAGATCTGAGCGGAAGTTTGATTTACCTAGCAACGGCAATGAATCAAATATTTGAAGGTGCATTGGCTATTGATATGGTCTGTACAATTGCTTCTATAGATGAACCGGGAAAAAAAAAAAGAGAAAAAGAAAAGGGAAAACAACAGTCTTGTATCGTTTAGTAATTAATTTGTATGAAACTTTTCAGTGAAAACCAATCTCTGATTTTAGAAGAGTGCATATGTTTGCTTAATAAGTCGAAAATTCTCGACCCCTCTCCATTGACGACTCGGACTCTTTTTTCTTTGAACAATCTTGCTACGTGTATATCCTAATTTACACACTAACTTATCGAATTTACATTTGATACAATCTCGCGACATTTTTCAATCTCACGCATTAAATCAAAACATTATAACACTTCCATGGCATCAATCGATCAAGAGAAGTACAAATGGCTTAATCCTTCTTCGAAACTGGAGTGAGTAGTTACTTGCCTACCTCTAATTCCAAGGGAAATCGTTTGGAAACATTTCCATAAAAATGGGGGGTTGTACCATATTCAAAATAATTTTCAAAATGAATTTCAACTAATCGATATCTTCCCACAAATAATTGAAATTCGATTATTTGATCTCTCTATCTTCTATTTCTAGTAACAATTAAAAATTCTTTCCTTTAGAAATTGCATAATATAAACACAGAAACAAAGAGATCTTGTAAACAAGTATCATTAACAAAATGCCAGTATTTTAGTATAAAAAAGGTGCTAAACTGATTCCTTATTCTGCCTGCCAACCCATTTACAACGGCCATCACTCCACACAGGAAACAGATCTCCATGAGAGCTACAAATATTACATGAACTCTAATTTACTTCCTTTTTACACAGCCTGCATAATCACTAGAAAAATATTCTATTAATTCTTCTCCTGTTATACAGCCAGATTTGGGCACTGAAATCTTTCAGACAAGGCAACTCTCACGTTGTGATTTGAGCTGGTACTTGGTTTGCTGCTCGGACCAGTAAGCATGGGCAGTTAACACCCTGTCAAGAAGCTCCTGAGGTACCGGCTCACCCCTCCTTTGTTGAGGGGATATTCTTGCAGTGTGCACCAGTGTCTTCCACTTGTCCTTGAAAATTCCCAACATCACAAAACCAAAGCATAGGGTTAAGAAAATATTGAATTGCTCTTTGTATCCAACACGAGCACAGAGAGCTACTAGAATAGTCAGGTTCATTATGTATTAAGCGAGGAGGTCCCGGGGGGGTAGAGACATTGTTCAGTGCACAACATGATTGTCAATGGGAAAAATCGTTGATGACATTAAAATATTCATCCATACTTCAGCCCAAATTTAGAAGTTAGTCTTTTGGCAGTTAAAAGTAGTAACAAAACAGGAAATTATACCAAATTAAGCAAAAGTGGAACGATGACACTAAGCTGAGACAAAAAATGGAAATGATAACACGAGTATAAAAAGCAATGGAAAGCCAAAGAAATACACGCAAGAAGAAAGCATCAGCTGCTAACCTTCAAATCCACATAAGTTCTATGTTCCGCATTATCAAAAGCTCTCAGCTTAACATCACGCCATCTGCAGAAGACCACCACCAGAGTGCAAAAGAAAAAAGACCGTGAACAAAATGAAGAAAACAAAAACAGATCCTGCAGCACATAGAATAACATACATTCAGCCTTTTCATGCATCTTTTAACAATTTATGCATTTTACAGCTACATCTCAGTTAGTATAGCTTGCTGCGCAAGAAACCACCACGTTTCCTATAATTCCATATTTAGGTTTCTAATGGACGTACCTTCCTGTTCCAAGCTTCTCAACAGCCTGAACCAATGATTCCACTTCAGACACAGTAAAAGGCCTACGCATTCGACGTTGTGCTGATTCAGATTGCTTAGTTTTGCGCATGGGAAAAATAGCCAACGCCTCTCCAATTTCAGGAACAGCAGCCAGGGCTAGTGAACCAGTAGGGGTTTTCTCTAATGATATAACAGGAGTAGAAGGAGCTGAACCATTATCGCTTTCAGGGAAATTCCAGAACTCACTTCCCACGGGATCTGGAAGAGCATCCAAAATTCCCTGCTCAACAGCATCTTGATCCACATTGGCAATAGGAGGGCCCCTGGTGGAGCATACTTAAAAGATTGTGAGACCGAGTAAACAAACTGTCACCAAACAGATATTATAGCACACCAAGAATACCTTGCTAGTGGTTGTGGAGAATCACGAGGAAGTTGGAAAGGATCTTCTGGACACGGTGTTGCGGAAGCTTGAGTACGGTTGGGCTCCAGCGTAAAACCCAGACCATCTGATTTGTTATCATGAGAAATTCCGGTCTGCAATAATGTTCTGTTATCATCTCTAATCTTTTTACCCTGCAGAAGCATGCCAACACGTAGTCCATCACCGAGTATTGCACACACAGCTTTCATGACAGTCCTCTGCATACAATTTAAAAGCAAGAAATTATATGCTGTTAGCTGAATCTAGTCGAATACAAATCAAATTGATGTACCAAAAGAGGAGATCAAAACATGACACCGGATAATAACCTCTGAGAATTTAAAATTTTGAAAAATGGAAGGAAATTGCAATTTGAAGATGGCAGGCAAGAGAACCAAAAAAATATTTTAATGATGATGACTACAAGAGCATTATCAGAAAGTCAAGAGTTGTTCATATACCTTAAGAGATCCAACAGTTGCCGTTTCTGGAATCTCAATAAAAAGCTCAGGAACCCTAAAAGACTTGATCTTAAGCTTCACTGGGTGAAAGAAAATATCACCATATGAGAATCTCTTTATGTCAGACAGGTCTAATCATAAGAGTAAAAATGAAATACTTTGTAAACGGTTCACATACCATGGGAATTCCTGGACTGGAAGGGTGAACATTCACCTGATGCAGAAGTGGGTGTTGCACTCACTACATTCAGCATAATAATAATTGAATTTTTGTCAATTAACTCCAAGAAAAATTATAAAAGATGCATAATGTGTGTGCGTGTGTGCGTGCTGGTGAGTAGTGTGCGTGCAAGAGTGTAGATGAACCTTCAGGCAATGCAGGCCCAGAGAGCAGGGCAGCTCCTTTGGCATCATTCTCAGGCAAGCTGCATATTCCATCACTGCTAACCAGTAAGTCAGAATTAGGCACTGAGCTACAGTAAAAAAGCTTTCTTTTCTTGAAAGGGTAATCCCTCTGAGATATTTGGTGTTTATATCTGTTCGGGAAACTGCGTCTTTTTTTATCTGAAGACATTGTTATAACATCAAATTAAATACAGCATCCAGACTGCTTGAACATATCTGAGTCACTTTTAAATTAAAGCAATTCACGAAATCTTACTGGCATTATAACCTTCCTCCAGATTTGGAGTCGCTTTCCAATGCTTAGAAGCCAGCGACTTCCTATTTCTACGATCTCCACTATGTGGCAGAGGCCTAGTGGCCTTGTTTGCATTTCTAGGTTGAGTGCGCCTACAAGAGTTTTCGTCATTAACTCTAGTAACTATCTTCCCACCCTCTGAATTAAAGGGGAAAGAACCACAAGACATGTGGCCCCTGCGAGAGGGAACTTTTACACTATTAGGTGATCTAACTAATGCAGACTTCTTTCTTTCCCAAGTCTCTGGACAACCCGGACTACACACATCCCTACTACTTATTGACAGATTCCTATAAACTGTGGATTCTATTTTTATCTGTTTTACACTTTCACCCTCTAATCTACAACCAGTGGATACTCCACAACCAGATGACTGAACATCTAGTTTCTGAGCGATAATCCCGAGTTCAAGCTTACATTCATCATCAGCCAACTTTCGCGAGCACTCGGGAGTTATTACAGATCCAGGCAATGAGCTCGCTTCATTTAGAAGAGATGATAGTTCATTTGAACAAAAATTTGAAACGGGAGCTTCTGAGACCTTCCCTGACAAGAGAGAACTCTGAACACAGACGTCTAGATCACAAGATTTCACTATCAAAGGTTTATATTTGGCCTCTTCTCCTTCTGTAATTGAACCTTCCACAACTGTCTGCTGCTCTTTACCAGAATATGTATCTTCAGGTTTTGGGGAAATTCCCCCCTCCATAAGTAACTTGTCAGCTACAGTAGCCAATAAGTCAAACGAACCCAATTGGTGGTCATCAGTTTTGCTTCGAAATATGCATCTCCTCTAAGACAAAGTCATAATTTAACACAAAAAACGAGTAAGTTTTTAGAAACCTCGAGCCATAAAAGGAAAAAATTAGCAGTCCAGGAAGGTCTGTCTTGTTACCCTGGAAGATCTGGCAGCTCGGGGTACTGGAGGCACCTCATAGCCACTAAATCCATGGTCTAGCCTCTTCTGCAACACCATAACTCAATAACCATACCATAAAAAATTCATAAAAGCAAAACGCCAGCACTCATTTACACTTCATCGTGTAAAATCCAACATCGAAGCGCGTCCACTAGTCGCTAATGCAAGGAAAGCCCAAGTGCAAGAGACCCTGCCAACTTTAGTAGTGAAAACTATTAAATCAGCATAACGAGTTTGGGGTAAATCAAATTAATTCACAAGGCAAAATTGGTGAAAACAAAATAGTCCGACATCTGCCAGATAGTTGAGACTATATGGATGCATAGGATAAGCCAGTTAGTTATATTCTTCAATCGCACTAACTGGACAATATAGTAACACTAAAACTTCCATACCGAACACAATAAATTCAATTATGGCGCATGGTAATCATGAAAAGCTACTAATTTGATACAGTTGTTAGCCATAACAGAATTTGGTTTAAATATAAAAGCATCTTACTTCATAAACCCACATATCCCACCCAAACAAACCTAAAAAAGGAAATTGCAAAGAAAACCACAGAAGGAATGGAAAAATTACTTCTACAGTGGAAATGTAAAAAAAAAAAAAGCAGTATTGCAATCGTATTAAAACCAATCTTAAATAGTTAACTCAACCTTAAGACCTATTGTAAATGCAATCACTTTAAACTTCCCATAAAATCACTCAATTAAAAAACTATCGAGAGAACCAAGCGTAAGTGATCTAAAGAACTAAAAACAATAGATCAGATTAGCATAATCAGAATAAAGCAGATACACATCCTGCAATTAAAATCTAAAATGATGAGTAGAGAAAAAGCAATGTTATGCATGAAATGCATTCATGAATGGATGTGATAGAATTCACATATATAACACATGAATATGGCCATAAACCATAGAAAATGAAATTTTGAGGCCACCTTATTGATTTAGCATATTAAGTTCATAAAAAATGGAAAATATTTAACAATTCCAAATCCATCACTATTTTCCCAAAAAATTATCTACGCCAAACAAAGAATAGAGAAGGAAAGAACACAATAAGACCCTAACCAAAACATTCCCCAAAAGCATCTGCCATGCTAAAAACCCGACCATTTCATGCATCACTGAACTTTAAAACGTCTACTTATGAAATTACATACATAAATAATGATCCAAAAGAAGCTGCACTAATCAATGGCCGAACCATCTTGAACAACTTAAACGGTTCAAAAGAAAATAGAAACAGAGCAAAATGAACTGATCTAGAAAATGTTTTATAATTTCTGAAATAAATAATTCAACGCCCATTTTTTTTTCCAGAAAAATTAGTTTGAAAAAAGGCATGGAAAAATTCCACGGATCGAGAGCAAAGTTCTATTTTTTCCAGAAAAAAAGGTATCTAATTGTAAATCAAAACAAATCATATAACAAATAAAATGGAGAAATGCCTATATATCACCTTTAAAACTGCAATTTTCCGTCAATACCACAAGAATTTTCCAGCAAAATTCCACATTATTTTTCCTAGAAAACAAATCCCTGTAGAATTTGCGTAGAAGAGGAGCAGTATAATGCAAGATCGGAGAATTTTTTCAAACAACAAATCTAAAAGTAATCCGAATTTTCCATTTCCATCATACCAAATTCTCTCTCCCTACCAAAAATCTACGTAATTTTTATTCCACAATCAATAAATTGCCAAAACCCCCCTGAAAACCACTCCCACCATTGCTTAAACCCCAATTCTTTATACAATCCACCCCTTCTACCGGACCCATCAGTAACGGACCGTGAAGCCACCGGCTATTGCAAGTTGATGTAAAGAACTGCCTAAAGACTTGCTCTGGTGTGGGCCCATATATGTACAGGATGGTGCCACGTGGAGGAAGATCATAATCCTCTGGTCAAGCCTGGTTTGTACCGTCGAGAAAAACGTCGGATCATGGAAACTTTTAAATTTTGATCTAATTTTGTTAATTTTTTTTGTTTTAAATTCCATTATAGTTTGTCCATGAAAACCCGAATTCTATGCATAAATGTCCCAACAAATGGGCAACCAATTTCAGTATGTCTTGGGTTGAATTAACCAAAAATCCGTGTGTATACATTTGTTATAGCTACAAGTTAGCTTGTATAGAAAATTTTCCATTTTCCCAAAATAATATACATCCTCCTACTCGTATATATTGATAGTCTCGACCCATCCTAAAATGCGACGAGTTTTCCATCCAGTTAGCTAAATGGAATGAGGGTGGAAAATATGATCACTACTTTGAATTCTATGAACGGGATGATATTTTAATTTTTATCCCGACTCCATCTCATCCCTAATAATTTCAGGTTTAAGCCTGCATTCGATATGAATTAAAATTTTAATTTTAATTTAAATTAAAGCTAACAATTAATTATAACCACATAATTTCTTGGGATTCACGATTTTTCAACTGTACATTTCATCATTTTTTATCAGAATCAACTAAAAATCTTATTTTAATCCGCACCAAACATTGACTAAATGTATAGATCTTGAAATTGGTTCTTACACTATCTTGATGTTTCATGTTTGTATGGTATAAAACGGTATTAATGAAAATAGTAAAAGTCGTATCCGTTATCATTTTAGTTATGTCTAGTATTGAACGATAAATGTGCAGTAATGTTAAAAACGTAAAATTTGAATAAGTTTGGGCGTTTGGGAATAAATAATAGGTACATATAACAATTGAAAAGACTAAACTGCCCTTTTGCTCTGGCCAATACCTTGATGTCGTGGACACGTCAACTTTCTCAATTATTTTGTTTAGTTCCATTAAAGTCAGTTGCAACAAACATGTTTTGATTACTAGTAAAAGTGAAGGAATCAATAGAGACACTGGAATTTCGAAAACCTATAACTGACCGGAAAGGGAAAAATAAACAGAAAATGATATAATATATGAAAACAATTTTACAAAAATAGATTATATGGCACCCAATTTTAAGAAATTAATAGTGTGTGTGTAAAAACCCGTCCTAACAAAAATTTTCATACAAGTTCATGCATTATATAAATAATCATGTTTAGATTTGGGAGATTATTGTTACGCTTCGCCACCAAGACTCCATGTAAAGTGCTCCGTCGCAGTCCACGTGAAAAAGAATTTCAACAAAGATCAAATTGGTCAAATGCAAAGAATTGAAACAAAGGTTGAAACTCATGTGCCGAAGTGATGTCTAAATGGTTGAAACTCTTAAGCCAAAGCACTACGTAAGAAATCAAAGAAGAAGTCAAATCTCTTCACACAAAAAACCACCAATACAAAGCCCTCCTCAGCTCATTCGAAGTCCTTGAAATTGAAGATGTCTTACAAGATTTGTAAGCAATCTTTAGGAATGATTGATGTAACATTTGTAATAAAAAATGTCAGGTGTGTAGGCCTAATGTATAGGGTGGCTAACTCGTTGTCAATGTATATTAATGTATGATAAACTTAGTTATGTGAGGCTTCGGTCAAGGAGATAAGTCACGTTGTTCTGATTCAACAATCACCACGTTGGCCAGAACTATATAAATAGGTGGTCTTTATAAATTGTAAATGATTTTCTTTTAAATATTGATTCTAATATATAAGAATACACTCAAGAATATACTCTTAATATAACATCTTGCTTGTTCTACATTTGTAAGTTTGATCTTAGGTTATTGACAATTTGTTGATGATTGTTTGTTAGTGCAATCATTTTAGTCACTATCATTTGTGTTCGAACATTTTTATCTCGTATCGTAAAGTATCTCCCTTGTTCACGCGCTCCCCTTCCGTCCGGTTCTCTGGTCAAAACGCATCGGAACTTGTTTGAGTGCATGTGCGTGAGTGGGTCCGATATTTATTGTCCACGTGGCGTTAAGAAAAACGAGGTCAACAAATAGAGATAATTATTTTTATGGCAGGATAGAACAAGAATATCATGACTGGACAAAAGAATAACGTTAATATATCTACTTATAAAGCGTGTGCCACCAGATCCCATCCGTTTTTCCACTCTTTGAATCCAAGTCACAACCAAAAAGGGTAGTCTCGTCATTTCACTTTCGCACTTTAAGTAGTCTCCACGATAAGCATGTTATATCATTTTCAGACATTAAATTAAAATAAAAAATATGTTGCCGGCACGCTTTAATTATTGCCACGTCGGATAAAAGTGGAATCCTACGTGGCACTCTCAGGACCCTATTTGACTATTTACTTGTGTATTTAACTCAAAGAACAATGTTGTGAGTAAAGAAGGATTTTACAAAATTTTAACAGAAAATACACTTGGCAGGTTAGCATCGATTTTCGAATAAATTAGGGTTGGGTCGGGTAAAATAAATTTAAGATAATTGTCGGTCTGGTCGGTTCAGCCATACAACCCGACCCGACCCACTGAAATCCAAATATCCCCAACGCTAATTCCTCAAACCCTAGCTCCATGCTCATGGGAGACCCACTGTGGCCGCTGCCTCTACTGGCACCACCAAACTAACCGCCACAAAACCAATCAATTCCCACCACAAAACCAATCACCCCAAAAACCATCATCACAAACTACTATTGCCATCATCACTTCCTCAACTCACGGGAGACTATAAAAACTCAGATCCAGTTTTTGATTTGAAAAAAAGAAAAAAAAAATTTGTCATCGAAGATGAATGCTATTAGTGGTGATAACAAGTGATTGCAGAGAAGATTGTATATTAATGGGGGTGGGTTTAGGGGTTTTTTAAGGGTTTGAATCCGACTACGAAGGAGAAGATCCGACTTGTGGTGTTATAGGTTTTTCATTTTGACACTTATTTCTTCTCCTTCTTGTTGCCGTCATTTTTCCGGTCTCCGGGAGTTGCCAATTCAAACCGCCGAGTGTGCCCTGTCCCATTGTTGTAACTGAGAAATGAAAACCTTGAGATTTGGCTTTTGGGGAATATTTGAGAGAGGTAAAGAAAGCAAAGCAATTTATTGTTGGAACAAAACCAACTGGACCTGACCCGACCTGAGGGTCGAGTCGGTTTAGGGTAGGAGCCGAGTCGGGTCGGATTGTAAAATAGCCCAAAATCGGGTAGGTCGGGTCGGGTCGATTTTGAGCCCGACCCGACCCAACCCATTGCCCACCCCTATCTGAAGGAAGAAAAAAGTCTAATATGGAGTTGCCACGTCAGCAACCTGTTCAATCTCTATCTGAAGGAAGAAAAAAGGCTAATATGGAGCTGCCACGTCAGCACCCTGTTCAATCTCTATTAAAAATTCATGTACATGCAACTTTATTGTAACTCAAAACAGATGGCAGTGACAAATATGAGGCTATGTGGCAGGTGGCCAATGGAGGTAGATAGGGACGGTTAAATGTGGGGGCTAAAAATGAGTCGAGTTGGATTGACTTGATCGTTAGACGCAAGACCTCGACATAGCCCTATAGTCGAGTCAACCTTCAACTCGGCACTTTCGACTCGTGGGCTTTGTGGATGGAGTCGACCCATTTTTTTTAACCCAACCCAAGAATGCTCAACTCGATCCATAACTTGTCTCAAAATAAGATGGACCAATCCAAACTCGTGAATCGACACTTGTCTCAAAACAAGTTCGGACCAATCCAAACTCGTGAATCGACGAGCGGCTCGATCTGTTTGCTACCCCTAATTAAAAGAGGGTAAAAAGTGAGTTCCTTTGTTGTCTCATAGTTGACACCCATTATATAATTGAGTTTCTAATTTTATCAGAATTAATAAATATAGAAAATTATATACATTCCGACTCGATTGAGCTCAACTTGTGTCTCCCTCTGACCATTTTGGTAAAGTAATGCGGATAAATTTACTTAATAAGTTTTGCCATTTTTATTTATTTATTTTAAATATTGTCTACGCTATTCTTTATTTTAATTTATTTACGATAATTGAAAACCAGTGAAAATTCAAATTCTTTCATGTCCAAATTTGAAAATCATATTTTCCTCTGGTTGTTGAGTTGTGTTCCATTGCGTGAAGTTATCAACTTTGGGAAGAGTTCCAAGTTTGTACGTCCTGAATGTTTATAACTTTATATATACCAAAATAATATAAGTTTATTCTTTACTTTTCTTTCAGATCCTCTTTGAGCCCCACTTTTTTTTGTTAAAAATACATTTTGAAATAAATCATGCTACAATAACAGGCTCAGTGACACCGGTTAAAAATAGGAGACGCGTAAGATAATATCATTGGACGTTTGGGAAAAAAAAAAACTTAGTCACATAGGTGCTGCCAACGCAGCACCCGTCCCTATTATTCTTTTGAAATAGTGATTTGATGAGAAATATATTGTTAAAAAATAAAGAAAAATTTTGGATTTGCATATAATATTAATAAGAAAGAGAAAAATGTATTTTTATTATATTAAAATTAAAATACAATTATTTTTGGAATTTTTACATGTGCATTTATTTTTTCTTCCTTCCAAACATTAGATTACAAGTTGGGCTTCAAATATACATCCGGTCACATGCTTTGAACTAGTAATTGAAAGAAAGCTGAAATGTCAAGATAGTTTTCGTACGTGATCTACTAGAGGCAAAATTAAAAATGATGAACTTTACACGTAAAAGTGCACACACATTTACTCAATGATATGAATATAAAATCAACATAAATAGAATTTATTTTATTGAGAGTACGTG
>CAIGRK010215522.1:0-16380 GCA_903798315.1 Fraxinus greggii
AACTTTTGAAGTTCGGTGACTTCCTGGGAACTTTTGGAAAAGTTTAGTGACTATCTAGGGTATTAACTCTGTATTGCAAAAAACTTCTAGCACACTTCTAGTCAACAACTTACCTACACCACTTAACTTGTTGACAACATTTCTAATCATTATGCAGGACCATGCTATACTAGACTTCAATCACATTGATGCCTTAACTTTAGCTAGATAAAGGTAGTACAAAAGATATTAAAATTTTAACAACAAAAGTGTCAAACTAATGTCAATAAGCTCTTATAATCAACAACTCTCAACTCGATTTACTCCATTTACTATGAAGTTTCTCAACTTACACTTTCTTAGATTTCTATAGCAACTACAATAATGGGTTGGTTGTTACAGTCGAATTAGCCACCCCTATAACTTACGCGTCTATAGGTGATCCAAGTTGCCCAACAGATGTTTATGAGTTATTGTGAACAATTTATAAACTTTGAAGTAGATTAAAATGAATCCTTAAAAAGAAAATTATCCTGCTTTAAATCCCATCTTAGGAAAAAAATATATTTTGGAATGGCATTTTTTTTTAAGAATGTAAGATTAAAAAATAAGAATTTTTTTTTATTTACGTGTAAAATTATTTTATTAGAGAATGTATGGTTGAAAATGAGTTTTAAAAAAATGAATTTTTGATAAAATGGCGCTCAAACGAGGGTATATGATACGACTTGTGGAAAACCCAAGAACATGGCCTTCTTTTTGGCAAATCTATAAATGATTTTTATAAATAAGAATGCAACATTTCTTTCATAGAATTTGTATAGGAATCTACAATATATCGTCAACAATGACTTGAAGTGAATAATAAGGGAGACAGAATAATGTCTTCTTTTTTCTCTCATATATTTGAGCACAAAGTCTATTTTTCATCACCCTAAAACAGGAAACAGACCCCATGAATAGCCCTTTACTCTCCATAAGCAATGTTCCTGCAAGGCCAAGAGACAAACAACACACTTTTATAGGGATGAGATAGGGTTTGTAATGAGAAGACAATGCATTTGCCTTTTTTCGTCTGTTAATCACTTGAACAGAATTCATTAAAGAATTCAATTAAAGCTTCAACTTTTTCAAGATAATTATAATTATGTAGGCATTAGGCTGTAGCACTTTAAGTGTGGAATATAGAATAAAGCTCGTGTGCCGGAAGCATTTTGCCCACCTGGGTGACTTAACCTCACTTGGGGTGTGGGACTGATGTGGGACCGAAGTGAAATAAAAAATAAAAAATAATGCTTCCCTCCCCCCGATGTGTGTGGTCTGTCAGGAGGGTGTGACACATCGCTCGGTTGGTAGAATATATGGCCACGTCAAGAGAAACCAGGGCACCTGTCATCAATGTTTTTGAAAATCGGAACCGGCTATAAAATTGGTCAGATTGAAACTGACCAACTGGCTTTATGAAGCGTGAACCAATAGACTCGAGGCCAGTGTTTACAGTTTTTCAAATGGTTGGATAAAAAGCATTTTTTTTTTGCATGGTTTAGGGGCTAAAATAGTGAAAAACAGCTTCTCCAACACTCTTAATAGTTTATGTCTATTTTGACAATCAATTGGACTCGTTTCTTCCTCCTGGCTCTTGATTGTCTTTTTGGGTCGATATTGTGATCGATTTTCAAAACATTGCTTATTTCAATAAAAGTTTCGATTTTTCTATTCATATTGCTATGCAATATTGGATATGATTAAAATATTAACTTCTTTGCTTGTCATCACACAATTTTACCATTTTGATATGATGTGATGTGCTCTGTTCGTTGAGTGATTGAGCATGCATAGTATAGATGGGACTCTCTTTTGCACATAGGCCAGTTTGTCAACTGTGTGAGAACATGGACAAAACACCCCATTCAACAAGAACAGTGCTTCTGTTCACAAAGGGTGAAGGGTGGGCCCACCCTTTGTGAGGGCCTATAGAGGCCCTGTAACAATGCTTCTGTGTTCATTCCACAATTAGTAAAATTTGACTGACTCAATCTTGTCTCGACTCTTTTAAACCCCACTTGAGAACAAGAAACAATTCACTTTTTTAAGCTCGCAAATTTTTGAACCCATTCCACATTAAATAATCAAGTTTGTTTAAATTCTCTACTACAAATCGTGTAATTCTAGTGTTTATGGTCCAAGAGTAAAGTAACATCGGATTAAATGTAGAACAAAGTACAAAACACACTAGCCAACACTTAAGCGCCAAAAAAGTACATATTTCCCTAAATTAGGTTTAAAACCCTATTATAAACAATTAAAAAAAAAGTTAAATTTGGTAAACTAAAGATGCCCCTTTCTCTACGTGCACGATTTAGGGTCATTGGTGCCTCAAACTATCTTTATTTAACACATAATGGGCCCATTTGTAACTTCACCGATTTATTTTTGAACCCTAGCACACAGCCAATGGTGGCTCGTTAATTTGCAGACGAAATATTGATAACTCATGTTTGCGACTCTTTACCCTTTGTTCACGCTTCTTATAGTCAATCAAGAGCTCACTAATCATCTTTCACTTTTGAATTCAGTTGTGTGGAAAGGGCACAAGACCTTAAAATTAGGGTAATGGATGGGACTCGTAGGAAAACATTAGCCATGGAATATCACTTTAAATGCATGGTTCTTAGTAAAAGAAAGAAAAAAAATGTAATGTGTCCTAACAAGATTATAGTTGGCAATGTAGGAGATGAAGACATTAAATAGTGGCCTAATGGGCCAAGTTGGATATGATACATAAAGGGAAAATAATTACCTTAAACACTACATAGTAAGTTTTAATTTCAAAGATAAGGTACTAAAAAATTTTATTACAAAAATCAAGTATATTTACTACACCTCACCCCTTCGCACACCACACAAAACCACCCGTGATTTAGGGGAATTAGTTCTCATAGCCACCCCTTAATCTCCATTTATGTAAAAAGCATTTGACTAAATTCTCTAAAATAAAATATAATATAATTATTTAAAATATGAAAAGACCATTTTAATCTTTCTTCTAAAACCAAATTGAAGAATGAATTGGGTCTTTCATTCACGTCAAAAATCATATTCTTCCCCAAATGAAAATTGAAAACCATCTTCTCATTCAAATTCCCAAAAACTGTCTTCTTCTTCAAATTTCCAAACTCGTTTTCTCCTTGATATCAAAAACCACATATCCTCCTTCTTGTGAGGGTGACATTTATGGAAGATTTTGAATTAAACGAAGACATTGATATCTACCAAGGCGGTGATTGCTGAGGGAGGATTTTGAGGTTCGAAATTTGTATTCTTCTTTTCCAAACCCACGATGAGCTTCCATTTAGGATTTTGAATATTAGAGTTCACACGAATCCATACATTCGGTTAAGTCGTAAGTTTTTTGTATTTTGAAATGTTAAGTTCATAGGAAATGGACTCTGCAAAACTCTAGATATTATTTTAATTACATCTGAATGTGTGGACTTGGAAAAATTTTAATACTCATTCATCTCATGCTTATATATTATACACTTACTGGGTTTTCTCACAAAGGATGTCAGTTGCCAAAAATGGAAGGACATTTCATGTAGATCCATAGGATGATTTCTATTATTTTTTGATTGATTGTATTGCTTACTAAAGTTATTTTGTAGAAATTTGAGCTCTCGAGTAGTGAATAAATTGGGTTTAGTGAAATGACTGATGTTTTGTTTGATTACTGAATATCTTGTTCACTTTTGTGCATTGGATTGATTTTGATTTCATAGCAAATATTCTTTTTATAAAAGTGCTACATTTTTTACATATGTTTGGCTAATGTTTATAGACTTTTTATAATTGGTTAAGCTTTGAGATTTACAAGCATTACCCATTTATTCACCACTCATTTTTATGTATTTATAATTTAAATCGTTTATAAACACTATCCAAACATGATGAAAATAGTTTGGTGGAATGAATTTGTATATTTACTACTGATTCAGAAGATTGTATTTGAATATTCTGCTTTTGTTTTATTTAATAACCTTGTCACCCATCTGTCTTGAAAAACTATTTTGCTAGTGGTTATGGAAGTTATCGTTTCCATTTGTCTATTATGGTGAGGAATCTATGCATTATTTTCATTTACCAACTAACCAAAAGTGTTGTTTGTCTCCGTTATTTGGAAAGATGGATCTGTGTTTCTACTTTGTTTTGTCGTGAAGTGAACAGTAAAGGATTGTGAAATATTGAATGCGGTACTTATGTTTCTTACCTAACATGACGTGAGTGGAAGTAAATGTTTTTGGTGCCTATTTTACTATTTGGCACATTGTAGATTCCGAGATATTCTGAATGTATATGGTATAAAAACAGTTTTCACAAGTGCTTTGTATGGTATAATCCTACTCTAACCCTTCATTATTTACCATGGAATGGAATTCAGTCTTCACGTGGCACAATGACAAAACTACTTGTTGAAGTAATGCATGGAATATTCCTTCTTAATTTTACAATTTATACTGCCAAAGATTCTACCCCTACAGAAGGTTATACCTTTGCTGATAAAATTGCATGTCACAGGTGATGACAAATATTATATTTATTAGATACTGTATTATTTTAGTGTTGAGAACTTACGTAACTTCACTACGATTTTGTAGATCTTACTATAGGATATTCACTTTGAAGTACATAAAATTTATGCGAGCAAAGACGGATGTAAATGCAATTCGGTTGGATTGTGTACCGATATGGAGGAAAGAAATTGACTACAGAGTTGTTGGCATGGAACTTTGAGCATTAGATTGTTTTTTGTTATTTTGTTTGATATTTGACGATGTTCTGAATTTATTTTGTTTCATTCGTCTAGGAAAGTTAAATTGAAATAAAGTTTACATATTTTAATGCTTTTGAAACTTTCAACTTTAAATACCATACATACCAAGATACCGATATCGTTCCGGACCAATTATACGATATTTAGGTCCTTATGAGAAAATATAACTACTTCTGCACATAATGACATATACTTCATTCCCAGACACAAAACGATATTAATGTCGTTCTAGTACGAAAATTGCAATAATTTAGCCCATGTTTGGTCCGGATTAAAATCAGATTTTAATCCAAGTTAAAGTCAAACAATCAATATTAACCACATCATTCATGGGTCACACAACTTTTCAATCACACATTTCAAAATTTTCTACCACAATATACTAAAAATCTAATTTTAATCCCCACCAAACACCTTCCTATTCATACCAGGTTCTGGACTGGAGGGTCAACTAGCAAAGCATGAGATTATCAATTCTGTTCGTTTTATCGAATTAATTTTCAAATCAATGAGGTTGTGTATTGACTTCAGTTATTTGTGTATTGAGTTTTAGCATTTCCACTATGCAGTACATAGTTATAAAAATCGGCCAAGCCGATCGGACGGGAAAGTCGACAGCCCGGACCCTCGACCGGGCCGGATCGATTAATATGATAGAAATGTAATTGACTCGGTCAAAATCGGGCTTTCACCGAGTTAACCAGCGATTTACCCAGCCCAGTTGACCGATTTTTGGGATCAAGAGAATTGAACCTTGGACCTCTAATGAAAATAATTGGTTCCTCACCACTTGAACATAAAATGTTTTAGTGTTATTTATGTGCAATAACTTATATCTATTTAATAAATCATTTATAGATTTTATAAAAATATTCTTTTAAAAAACTTTGTTCCAACTTTTTACTTTATTTTATAGACATAAATAATTGGTGAAAAATAAATTAAAAATTTTAATTTTACCCCTAATTTTTTTTTTTACTTTATACTTTTTTGTATGTTTTTATGTAATGACCCGTAGGTTGAACCACCGGGTTTGTGCCCAGGTCGAGCCAACAACTATGGTGCAGCATCTTTGAAGAACATCATAGTATGATATTTAACATCCTCTAGGACTTGGTTGTAAGTTCTGACGTGAATTTCAAAATCAGTGCAACCCATTTTTTGAAAGTCATTGTTAGTCCTCTTTGCTTTTAAATATCAGTTATTTCCTTATAATTTTATGGTTGCTTTTAATACTTACTTAGGTGCCATATATCGATGCAAAGTTTGCGTCCACTCATGTATTGCCTGCTCTTGTAACTCGTGGTTCCAACCAAAACTTGAATGTGGAATATACCAGCATCGTAATGATTTTGTGATGAGATGACATTTAGTTGGATAATGTTTGATGATATAGCTCAAATACATTCATATATTGACCCCGCCACGTAATACTCCTTCCGTCCCATTTATACGTGCTCATTTTTCTTATTTTCTTGTTACAATTATAAGTCTTGTTTCTTTATTAACGCCTTGTTTGTTTCTGATTAAAATCAGATTTTAATCTAAATTAAATCAAACAA
This sequence comes from Fraxinus greggii, assembly GCA_903798315.1. NCBI lineage: Eukaryota > Viridiplantae > Streptophyta > Magnoliopsida > Lamiales > Oleaceae > Fraxinus > Fraxinus greggii. The sequence goes on from CAIGRK010215522.1 coordinate 6,373, forward strand.
TCAACATTAACCACATCTTTCATGGTCTCACAGCTTTTCAACCACGCATTTCAAAAAGTTCTATCACAATCTATTAAAAATCAAATTTTAATCACCACCAAACACCCTCTAAGAATGCTTTGTTTTATTCGTTTACTAATATACCCTTATTTCTTTACTACATCCAATAATAATTTACTACTAGTTAATAATTAAACGAGGGTAAACTAGGAAAGTTTTTGATAACAAATGATTTTCCAATAACATTAAATAAGATTTCTTAATCCGTGTGAAAAACGAAACAAGCCTATATAAATGGGACGGGGATTATACAATAGCCAAATTTACATAAATAAAAAATAAGATTTAGAAATTGATTATTAATTAAGTTGATAAGCACAAACAAATAAAATTACCTTTTTATTTCAAATGTAGAATTACAATTTCTTAATCACTATTCACCAAGATAAGATTAGTTACTGTAATCCGGGTCTTGGTCAAATATCACTTTCAAATTAGAGATATATTTAGCTTATCTAAAATCAGATTTTTTACACTTTTTGACACAATTTCGACACTATTAATAACCCCATGTTTAGAACCGAAGAATAATGACACCATGCGTACGTATATATAGGCACACCTTTGCAAATGTTTGAAATATTATGTCATGTCGTGTCGGGTCGAGTATGTTTTAGTGGCTAATAATGAACAATGTTATGTAACATTGGTGTTTAGCAACAATTTACGTGACACCGTTGTAGCATTAAATGATAGGCTGATCCTCATTTAGACAGGCATATTACTTGATGTTACAACGTTATCGAGCATACTAATATTATACATGGTCTGGCATAACGTCTTTCGACTATAAGGGTGTGTTTGAGCCACATTATTTTGGAAGAATGTATTCTGAAATATAGATTGATGGAAAATGTGTGGTTGAAAAAGATGGAAAAATTATTGATGTGATGAAAAATATTATTTTATTGAAGAATGCGTGGTTGAAAATTAGTAGAAGAATGAGAATGAAAATTTTAAAGTGTATCAAACAGGGGCTAAATATTTTTTTGTTGGTAGAAGCCAAGATCACACTTTGCATGCGTCGGTGTAGTTAAAAATCAAATTTTTAATAGATTTTATAATAAAAGTTAATGAAATATGTAATGATAAGTTGATAAAAATGCGGGTCTTACGAAATATTTGATTAAAATTAGTTGTAGACTACGTCTTAAAATTTTATTAAAAATTTTAAGACAGGAGCTTACGGTAATGCACATGGGGTTGGATTGGACACGTTGACACAAGAAAACTAAGTAAACTCAAAAGAATACCCCTTCCACATGGCAACCTTGTACACCCACAAAACTCCCATTGGGGTAGTTGGATGCCCTAATCTCATCACGTTTGGCAATTCTTGGCAGCCATGAAAATTGGAACTTCTGCTAATCCACTCATTTTTATTTTTTTTTATTACAAACAAATTAAGGTTATTTCTGTCATAGCACAAGAATCCTACGTCTATATATTGAAAATGGAGTGTTACGAATCCTACGTCTATACATTGAAAATGGAGTATCAAAAACTGAGGAAAACGATGAGTAAATTTAAGAAGATTATACTCTCGGTATCTTTAGTTTCCATAATTATGAGTTCATTGAAATTTTACTTTTCTGCAATTCCATTAATCCATCTTCTGGGCATTGCATTAAACAAAAACTGCATATTTCTGATTTGCAATGGGCTGTTGGTGTTTGTTGCAAAAACATCTGGCGGCTCGCTTCGTTCTTCTTCTGGTTTTGATCTTAATGAGTTTTTGCAGAGGAAGATTGGCGGATGTTTGCAGCCAACTCTCGAGACAGAAGAACCCAGCAGCTTGTTGATTGAAGATGATGAAGAAAACGTAGAACTAAAGGAAGAAAATGAAGCAGAAGCATCAAAAGAAGTAGTAGTAGTTCAAGAATGCTTGTGTGAAGAGGAAAAGAAACTCAAAAACTCGGTTATGGAAGATTTGGAAGGCGACGGAGGAGGGGAAAATTGTAACATCGAAGACGTACAAAATGAGAATGAGTCCGAAATTGGGTGCTTGTGTGTAGAGGAAAAGAAACTCGCAAACTTGGTTACGGAAGAATTAGAGGGCGATGGTCCTGATGACGGAGGAGGAGACAAAAATTGTAACATCGAAGATGAAAACGAGTTGGAAATAGGGCTACTATTTGATGAAGAAGAAGACGAAGAAGAAGAAAGCATGGAGATGTTGAGTACCGACGAGTTGAACACGAAGTTCGAAGATTTCATACGACGGATGAAGGAAGATATTAGGATGAGCAGAAATAATTTTAATGTTCAAGTAAATTATAATTACGACATTAATTTGGATGACAAGAATTGGCCTATCATTATAGTGAATTAATTTTTCTTTTCGAATAATAAATAATTAACCATTTATGGTTGTGTATTTTTTTAGTTGTTAACTTTTTTATCGCCATTGTATTAACTCTATGTAGCATTTCATTCTTTCCCATGTATATTATTTATAGATATAGAAGTAGTGTTGTAAACATATTTTGTTAATGGCAGACAATCGAATTTATGAAAAGTGATTTTCTAGATATTGTGTGATTAAAAACTAGAAAAGAAATTATGAGTTTACACGTAAAATTATTTTACTGGGAGAAAATATTATGGAAAATGAGTTCAAAAAAGTAAAATTTTAAAAATCTCTACCAAGTTCTAAGAGTTATTTACACAACAATATTTACTAAATTAACCCACAAAAAGGTTCTAATTTTTTTAAGAGTTCATAGGGTAACATGTAATATTCTCTCATCCTTCATCAATTTTCATGTATAAATTTGCATAATGAAATTGTTGATTTCTTGAATAGGTATGTGATTATAGGTTAAGTATTTGATTTCTTTCCTTTTAACATACCCAATTTTATCACAAAATATAGGGTGAATCAATTTTCAAGTTATTTTATTTTGTTACATCAAATTTTGAGAAAGTGAATATTCTTCATTGCTCGTAAAGGATAATTTACAAAGTTGCTAAGAAATTACAGTTAAAGTTAATAATTAGTTTTAATCATATATTTTACGGGACTTGTAATTTTTATCGAATTTTTAACTACGTATCTTATCATATTTTATCAAATGCTATTAATTTTTTTTATCAAAATCCTTTTTTCAAACAACCCCTCAAATTTAAACTAAACCAAGGACAAATGATTTACTTACACGACAAATTTATTAAATAATTAAAAAAACATGTTACAAAACACTTATGATTTAACCTTATAGTTTATTTTAACTTATTGCACTCAACAAACGTCGAAAATTAATTTCATGCAGTTTCCTAATCCTAATCCTTAAAAGTCTTCTGGTTTCTCAATTATCCAAATATTGAGTAACACTGATTTCTTTACACACACACACACACACAAAATATATTGTAATTTGAATGTTTCATTGACTTTAATGCTTAAATTTAATCAGTTTTTGCGGGGTCCTTTATTGTCCGGTCTCAAATATATCGGAGCAGTGCTGGGGAAGAAGGTGATCGATGTGCAGAGGATTGGCTTCGCTGCTGGTACTGTCTTCTTCCTTATCTGTTTCTTTTTTTCTTTTTTGATATTTGGGCCTCTTATTTTAAATTAACATGGGCCAATCGTTTAGTTATATATAGGTGAGGCCCATCCAATTTCCAACCCATTTCCATTTTCCATGGTTCCACCCCTCCAGTTCCTGCTCTGTCGCTACTTTTTCTCGTTGTTTTGTCCGATGACTCCTCCACCACCACCACCAGTCCAGCTAGGCGCCGTCGTGCCAGTGTCAGAAGGTCCAGTGACTCCACCTGTCGAGTTTCCGCTGCTGCGTCACTCATTGAGTTTTCTGATTTTATTTATTTTTACTTATTATTTTTGTTTTTTGGATTTTGTTGTGATTTTCTGATTGTATTTTTTTGAGTTTTCTGGTTTTTGGCTTCTCTAATTTTCTGATTGTATGAATAATGAATTGGCGTCAAAAATTTGAAATGAGAATTGTCATTTACTGATTTGTGAATTTGTGATTTGGGGTAAATAATTTATGAATAATGAATTAATTTGGCGAATTGACGTTTTAGTGCGTTTACATTTATATTGAATAATTTTTAATATTATTAAATTAAATATTAATAAAGGACCTCGCTCATACAATCGTTCATTGTCGACGGTCAATGGTCAAGGTCCTCCCGGGTTGGACTTTTGTGCTGGGTCCGTCACTGAACGTCAACCTCCTCTTCCAAAGCTTAGCATGTTGATCGACCCTAATCTGCTTAGAAAATGATATAGCAAGGTACCGAAGCGTGAGAGTTGTTCATCAAAAAAGCAATAAATTGCCTAAAACAAACGTTATTTGCCCAGGGATCCTTGGGTAATTATTCAATTGGCGATTAAATTGAGAAAGAATTTAGGTTTTTACAAAAATAGTGCTTATGATTGACTCCGTTTGGAGCGGAGCTTGACTTAAATAATCAATTTTGAGATAAGAACGGGATTTATGAGATTATCACCAAATTTTATTATAGAAAGTTTGTTTAAGGTGACATTGATATTCCGTGAGTGACCTTTCTTCCAAGTTTAGTCAATCATAATGATGAATCAAAAACCCTAATGCATGTCCACTTCTTCGATGGAATTAAATGAAGATCGAAAATTTCATCCCGTTTGGTAGGACTTTTGAAAAGTTAGGAACTATTTTTTCGACTAGGAAACTATTTTATAACATTTTTCAATAATTTTCTGAAAGTACTTTATTCGATTAGAAAAGTTTTTATACGATGTTGGTTGAATATAATTTCCTTGTACAACCCTTTTATAAGAAGTAAAAGCCAAAATACAAGTCTTACAAAAATGAGACCTTCCTCGGATATCGTTAGAACAAAAAGTGAATATGAACTATAAGAAAACGTGACAAGTGTGTATCATATTCAAGCAGCCTAGAACTAGATGCTCGATTTTCAAGGATTTCATCATTAAATGCTAAAGTATCCAATACTTAATGTTATGTTATGACACGTTTGATATAAAATATTGAACAAAGATCGAGTTTACAAACATAGAATTTTAGAAAAGATAGAATTTTAGAAAAGATAGAATTGTAATCATTTGGTCGAATAATCAGCACCCAAAATGATAAATATAGTTTGATTTAATTAATCCAGACAACATGCGAATTCAAACGTTAATCATTAGTAGAGTTAGTTACCATAGTTTAATTGGTTAAAACAAGCCAGATTGCATGAATTATGGATGGGGAAATGGTGAAGAATTTGGAATTGAACAATACATAATTGGTAGGCTCTCTAATGCATTGATGACTTGATGTACACGTAAAGCAAAAAATGCAAGAAATTTGTGACAATCACACGAGAAGAGAAACATTTTTAGCCACAACTACATTTAATTATGATGTCGAAGAATATTAACAAGAATTTTAGACATTTCGTCAAACATTTCTGTTGGGCGATAATAGGACCGACCAAACCATAAACATCCTTCAAAATAAAGTTGTGGAGTATAAATATTGTGTCGATTACATATTTAATGTAAATTCATATATATGATAATTATGGTCAATCTGATCAGTTTGATTTGATTGAGTGGTTCCCGATAGGCAACATGTGATTTGATGGGGATGTTGACTGTATTTAAAAGTGTTGTAGCACGATTCAATAAATAATCATCCCTTTAGTCACGGAGGCATGTGGCGGTCAATACTGGGGTCCTAGGCCCCATTGAAATATGGAAAATAAAAATATATGAATTATTTTTATTAATATTATTAGATTTTGTGTGAAAAATGGAAATATTTAAAAAAATTCCATTTTTTACTATTTTTTTTAATTTTACTAAATTTGAAAAATCAAAGTATTGGAAAAAAAAATTCAATAACATAAAAGATTGAGTACATCATCCTTAAGTTCACTAATCAAATGCAAAATCCAAGGAATTCTATTGGGGATAAAAATTGCAATTCAGATGAAAATTCAGTCCATCAAATCTTGAGTGTGTGATTGTGTGATTCGATAGGTTGTTACGCATGTCTTCAACCTTTCACAAATAAAAGGCTCGAGCCCTACACAAACAAGATCTCGAGTCAAAAAGTGAGAAATTAATAATTCTCCCCCATATGTTTTTCTAACTTAAAACAAGAAAGAATGATGCATTTGGTATATAATACTCAATTAAATTAAACTCTATAATCATAGAAACTTTAAACTATTGTGACGTTTATAGTGGCACGTACCTAGGCAGGGGCAGAGATGAGTGATAATAGCCTGATCCGTGGAACGGATATCCAGATCTTCTCGAGAAATGATACCATGAATGATTTGGTAAAGTCCGTGGATATCCATACGGGTCATCAATCGTTCCATAGTTGTACCACCCATGTCCATAATTGTACTGACCATAGTCGCTACAATAACTTCTACTTAATTCCGGGTGCTTTAGCTTGACCCATTTCAACTCTGCATGGTACCCGGTCCTAGCTAAGGCCCGCATAAGTATGTTCGGGTCGACCAACCCCGAAACTCTCGCTGTTCCTTCTTCAGCATCTATGGTGACAGAATATACCCCTACCAATAAATTAAATTTAAGCAAATTATTAGCGCGTTCTCAGTTCTCGAGTCGTTTCAATTAAAATTAAAAATATTTGGGTACGTCAAATTAAATAAAATTAAACAAAATAACGAGTATATAATCTTCATTTTTACTTCTTCTTTTTTTCTAATACTGTAAAATTCAACGTACCGCAGATTGAATTCAAGACTTCCATCATCTTCATTTTACATGCTTGACAATGGACATTAACCTTCAAAACACAACCCTACAACACCAAAAATTTACATACGTAACATGTTAGTGTGTTGTGTAATATATACACAAAATACATAGGAATAAAAATAGAGAAATTGTGGGTTTTTACCGCATCGGCGAAAGGCTCCATTTCTAGTATTCGACTACAAATTTATGAAAATGTAAAATTTAAATTAAGGTTTTGTGATCTTTTATAAGCCTTCTATCATTAAAATTAGAAGTAAATCCGGTTTTGATATGGTTACAATTGTTACCAATTTGAGCAACTCGTTTAGGAAAGCTAAATCAATGTAATAGACGAGGTAATATTAAGATATATGTTGCAGAATATTTATTTGCCCAATTTACATCAACTCGTTTGCCTGCGTATTATTTCAACAAAATTATTCTATTAAGAAAACTTTAAGAAACATGTCGGTGAATCATATCGTAAAATAGAACAAATTGGGTTTAGGATAATCAGGCTTGAACTAATGACTTTTACGAGGTTAAGGCGATGTTCTACCGTTGAGTTATATATCTTCTTTAGCCCATCGATAAAACGAATCGACTGATCCTAAGTCAAATGATCGAGAAACTCAATGCTGCTATCCTCAAACAACTTGTAAACGAATCTTCTTTTTGCAATATTACAAATATGAAAATAATGATCAAAATCAAATTCAATTATCAACTACCCCTAACAAAAATAGGAATGATTAACAATTTTAAAGGAACTAAGTTACATCTCTTTTTCACTTTTTACATGCCTTTTGTGATCCCCAAAAAAAGACAATTTCTTGAGTAGGTTTTCGCTTTTGTTAAGTTCATTAATTATTCCCCAATGAGTCTCCCAATTGTGATATAAGAATTAACTTATTAAAAAGCACGTTTTGACTAAGCTTGAAATGTTTACCCCAAAAGCAGGGATGGAGTTTGAAGAAATGCAGCTTGTACTTGCTTCAAACTCCCAAGTAGTTTTGGGCGAAGGATTAACATCGAAATACATAATTTTTTGATAATTCTCAGATACTCGATGTCAGAGTGAGGACCTTGTAAACTTATTGTAGTAACAAATTATCCTGAGAGTTGAGAGTAAAAAGGAGAAGCGGTAAAGAAACTGAAGGACTTTGAAAACTTATGTTGCTAATTATTGGAAGAATCTACCGAAGGCGCCTCCTTTCAAACTGGGACTCGTGACAATGTGGGTCGAGCCAATCTCTAGAAGAACTCTTTGTAGTGTTGGAGGACATTCTTCCACCACCCACAAGCTCTCTCAGGTCATCGACCTTATTTTCCCGCCCAGTTTCACTGTATTGCCTATCCGCTTCCTTAAGTTTCTGTCTAAACCTCTGCTTGCGGCTAGAAGAATTCAGCTCTTGCAGCTTCGATTGTGATGGTGGGGCTCCGTGTGGTCCGAGATATATCTTCTCTTCTTTATTAGCCTGCCAAATCGTGATACATAAACAGGTCAATATACTTTATTAGTCAGTTAAAAAACTATATTTTTGCTTCTTTCGCGGTCAATTTAAAAGCTTAAGGAACTTTACCTGAATCGTGGACGGTTTAGAATCTTCTACTTTTGGAGAATCAGTTTGATTCTGGTCTGGATCTCCAATGCCCAAGCTTGGAATCACAAATCCATCAGTGTCTACCATAACACATTAGAAAAAACGATGTCAATATAATTCTCTCTCAATTATGCAGCAATTGCCTAGAGATTTACATCCTCTGAATTAAAAACATGACATAGAACAGAGATAAGATATTAAGCTATCGATTAACCAGTCAATCATCATAAACACGAATGATTTTTATTTCAAATAATGATGGGGAAGTTTTGGAAATTGGTACACTTGTGTTGGATGTGTAATTACTTTGAAAGGTAAATCAACTTGCACTAAATCAAACTACAAGTGTTTGCTTCTGAGCTGACTAAAAAGACTAATGAGCAACCAAAAATCCAAGTACATAACCCAGCAGTGGAACAAATGTAGCAGACACTACTCATAGAGATTTTCAAAAACAACTAAGTGAAGCAGAAAACAAACAAAAATTAGCTTTACTTTCAAATATTGTAACATAAATAGTTAGATGGTCCATTGGTCAAATTGTGAAAATTAGTTGTTAATTCATTTTGCCGACTTGATATTTCTTCATCAATTTATATCTGGCACCCAGTTCGCTTGGCATTATAGGACTTCAGACTAGTAATTAATGTTGGTTTATCGTTTGGACAGACAGATTTTAATCCATACTCCCCTTCCACATGAGAGAGAAAAGAAACTATATACTCATTTAAATTTTCTCCTCAAATGAATACTGATCTTCAAAACCATGTGAGTTTATTTGAAGTACCAGAAAGTTTTAATAAGTAGCTTCATCCATAAATGCATCAGCCAACTCTCTATACATATAATTGCAAAAGCAAACAAAAAATTTGTTTACAATAAAAAACGACGACTATAGTACACCACAATTCATATCTAATCGAATCGCATTGGATTGGATTGCTTCCGCTCCTGCAACCTAAGAAGTATTCATACATGCTACTTTAACTCGTTCCTCTATCATTTAATTAGCTTAAATGCAAGCCTCAATAAACTTTTGATGTGATTCAAGTCCCTAAAAAGCTTTTACCAACTATCAATATCTCACAAACTCTCTTAAACCAAATGGATGAAATAAGAACAAAGATGAACTGAATGAGCTTTAAAATAACATATAATATTCACTTAACCATTTTAACATTGTTCTTTAGAAGTTTTTGCCATTTTAACATTGTTCTTTAGAAGTTTTATGTCTTATGCATAAGACTCAATTCATCAAAGGCAAACCCAACATAAATTAACATCCAAATTATATCGAGTAACATTCGAAACTGATTGTGTTCGGATGACTATGCCTAGAATCCAAAGTTTCAATCAGAAAACATCGTATAGTAGATAAAAAAGGGGTTAGCATTAATTGCAAGTAGAAAACATATATTAGGGGCGTATTCGGTAGGGATTAAAATCGAAAAACTAGCCGTTATTGTCGACTTTTATGAGATGAGGAAAATTCATAACGGTCATATTTTCAATTTTAATTGGCTTTTAATCTGTACCGAACAGGGCCTAAATCTTGGACTTAGATTTTTCAAGAATTTTAACGCTACGACAAAGGTAAATTCTCTATCATAAATCGTA